>JAUCBJ010005290.1:0-27719 GCA_032718475.1 Nemertoderma westbladi
CAAAAATAATAATTGTGTTTTAGTTTATTGTTTTGGTTAATCTAACGTGCCACTGCAACCTGCTCCTTTCCCTAAATTGAGAATTTAACATTGAGGCGGGATATTAATTCGTCAAGATGGGATTTGCGTCCAGTCCCCCCCCCCCCCCCATTTCTATTTATTTCAAACAATGCATTGATAACGTTTTCTCTTTCAAACTTCTTGCCTTCTAGCGGCAGACTGGAGAACTGAAGATTGTCTCTAGTGCATGTGTTATATATCAGTATATAGTACAGTATAGTATAGTATAATTATACAAATACAATAACTGCCAAGCCCATTGTGTATACCTGAAGACGGGTACTGTACTGTATAAGTAGGGGCAATAGTCTCTCAGTCTCTGCATTAGATATTCTAGTATCTAGTACCTACTGCAGTGCAGTACCGGTTACCAGCCTGACCTGTTGTCAGAAAGACTAACAATTACTGATACGAGTTTGGTCAGTTGGTGCTGGAACTTGTTATTTACATCCTAAATTGCCAATTTGTGGCCGATGTGGCTCCGATGTGGCCCCGATGTGGCCCCGATGTGGTCCGATTGGTCCGATGTGGTACCGATTGGGTCCGATGTGGCTTTTAGACGGACCCATATTGATAGATATAGGGCCTACTACTGAAGTACGGGCAGACGGCAGGACGGGAGGTACTGTATATTACTACAGTCCCAATCCCAATAAACATTAACTTGGTCATTTTGGCGGCCAAAACGACCAAAATGGCCAAATATAAATTGCGGCATTCATGAAAGGAACTTCTGAGGCAAGTTGGCTTGTCAATCACAGCCAGTGAATAGAGGCTGAGTGTAAGTAAAGCCCAGGATGTTGGCAGATAGAAAAAGGCTTCGATTTCCGGACATTCCCTCCCCAACCCCCCCCCCCCCCCCCCCGGACAGTTCCGTTCCGTTCGAGTAGGACACTACTGTTTTATATTTCGCACGTTTATTTTTCATTTTGTAAGGTAAACGGACCGCTTGTATCCAGACAAGTTGTACAGTATCCAATTTCCCTTTCTTAGCTCAGAAATTTATATTTTGCATCCCGATTTTACATTTTGTATCCACGTTTTATTTATGGATTTCATCAATTCAATTACACTGTATTGTTTGCTAATCTTTAAACAATTAATTAGATGACCTATATATTCCATCTGTTTCTCCTGTTCAAAGCAAAATCTAATCATGAATACTTTTTCACTGTAACTCGTAACTCAACCAATTGGTCCTTTTTCGAAGAAATCCTACATGGGCATTTTGGAGCTAACCCGCCACTACTGCTTGGCTCACTGGAAGTGTATTTAGGTAAAGCTCTATTGTAGGCTGTGGCTCTGTTTAAGCTTAGCTGAGCCAAGACGACAGACATTAGGATGGGAACACGAACACACCATATTATCCTTCCCCTATTCATTTCAATGGTAGCCAGCTTGTCTTTCCCGCACTGGGGGTAGACCATTGCCATTGGTTAGCTGTATGCTATTGTAATACAAAGAGAGCGGCAGGATAAAGAGAAATGCCGACCTCACTAATAATGGGCTGGTCCCACAGGTCACTTTAAGGTAGGTGGTACAGTAGGTACTACAGTTTACATGTTCAAGGGCGCCAGTCCCTAGTCGCTAGCCCATAGTCTGTCATGGAGTTCCTGTAGTAGTTTCAGACGCTTTCACTCAGTATCCTAGTGTCCAGGAAGTTGGGAGTTGAGTGTGGGTGGGTGGATTGGTGGCCCCCACGCAACACCGCAGTGTCGGGTGACTACAAAACAAAGACCAACGACCCAAATAATAAAGACCTGTACAAATACAAAACACATGTGTTAACTTTCGTTTATTGTTTTGGTTCCCCAACACGCCTCTGTAACCTGCTTCTTTACTAACCTGCTCCTTTAAATGGCAATGTGACCTCACGCTCTCTGGCAATGGGACCTAAAGCTCTTTGGAACCTAACGCTCTTTGGGACGTAACGCGACTTTACCTCTTTGTTTTGTACAGGTCACAATGAGCGTTATGTACCATTGCTATTTAAAGGAGCAGGTTAGTAAAGGAGCAAGTTACAGAGGCGTGACGGGGGATTCAAAACAATTAACGAAAGTTAACACATGTAACAAGATTATGCAGGTCTTTATAATTGGGTCTTTGTTTTGTAGTCACCCCGCAGTGTCCGCGAATTATACATTGTAAAAAAATATTAAAAAAAATTTTATTATAAAAAAAAATATTATTGAAATTAATTTCCGAAATTAACATCCCGAAATTAATTTATGGACGTCCATTAATTAGTTATTTCATTACGATTCTGATTGGTTGATAGATTAATTTCGGGACGTCCATAAATTAATTTCGGGACGTCCATAAATTAATTTCGGGACGTCCATAAGTTAATTTCGGGACGTCCATAAGTTAATTTCGGGACGTCCATATAGTTAATTTCGGGACGTCCATAAATTAATTTCGGGACGTTCAGATTATTATACATACTCCTCCTTTAACGAAGCCCCATTCAACTCCTTTTATAAGACTGTGTACTCTATCAATGCCTCAGTGGGCGGACTCCAGTACTGCAAGGCTCAGCGCCGGGTAAGTTAACAATCTGTCAATAATAAAAATGAAAGCGAGCCGACATTTAGTCAGATCCACCAAATGGATGGCCAAGGAGACAGACTGTCTGGATTGAGCTGATTCGAGTTAAATCGCTTCGCCAAAACGACCAAGTAGCCCATAGGAATACACTACATTTTTTTGGTGATTTTGGTCATTTTGGCCGCCAAAACGACCAAGTTAATGTTTATTGGGATTGGGACTGTATATTGTACATTTACATTATTATTATTGCAGTGTTATTTGTCTATCAACTGATTTATAAATATGGATATGATAACAAAAAGTATGTTTTTTAATCAACACGGAGTAGGTTACAGTAGCTGCTTTTTTTTAACCAAAACAATAAATGAACCTACACTTCAAAATTGAGGGAAAATAGTAAGTTGTAGTTACAGTGGTGGTGCTTTTAACTAATACAATAAATGAAGCTAATCGTAATTAACTGACAAGAGCTGGTTAAAGTTGCAGTGCTTATTCTAACCAAAACAATAAAGGAAACTAGATTGACGGAAAAAAGCTGAAGTAAAATACAGTACATTTTCTTCAGCCATTAGGCCAGGGATTGCGCACAAAGTCAGACGACTTATTTCTATTGCGGACCCCCAGAGCTATACTCCCCAGAGGAATTTCCAGTACTCATTTAACTACCATTTAATGACGCAAGGCAGAGATGCGCCCTGGTTAGACTCTTCAATAGAATCTTCTGGCAAGCACTTATAATATCCTTGCCCGTTCTGGCAAGCACGTATAATAACCTTGCCCGTTCTGGCAAGCATGTATAATAACCTTGCCCGTTCTGGCAAGCACGTATAATAACCTTGCCCGTTCTGGCAAGCACGTATACTGCTACTACTAGGATCGGCATGCTGCATTGCAGCTGCATTTTTAAGAATGCTGTGCGGGCTTATCGACAAAATTGCACCGCCACAACTCCCTATCACCCATGACATTAGCTAGATCATCCGCATCTTCAAGGCCAGTGTCCTTTAAGATGCGTCTCAAGAAAGTCATGGGCTGTCCACCATGCTTATTCAATCCATGAGGCTGCCAAAGTACAAGATTATGCACTGGCTGGTCCTCACGACGAAAGCAATGTCCTGCAAAGCGGAGGCGATTTTGTTCTAGTGTCAAGCTTGGGGGAACCAATGAGAAACCTCCAATGTTATATAGTGTCTGGTTGGAGATGTGTGCATTGTACTTGATACAATGAACCCGGCGTAGCATTCTTGTGAATGTGCCATCCAGAGATTTGGTGTCCTCAGCAGTTAGAGCCCAGCATGGACTCCTATAGAGGAGTACTGGAACTACTGCTGCTCTAAATAATCGGACCTTAAGTTTCCGATTAATTCTCGGTGACTTCCAAATTCTGGAAAGCCTATTCAAGGCTGCCCATGCCTTTCCCTTACGTACCGGTATTCGAAGGTCCTCACCTGACTTCCGGATCCATGATCCCAGGTAACAGAAGTCATCCACATGCTCAAGCATACCATCTTTTGAGCTTATGCTCATCCGATCAGAGACTTGCTGAGGACTTTCAAAGTTAACTGTCAAAATTTTGGTCTTTCTGGAGTTAATAAAAAGACTAATACTACTAGAAGCAGCATGTTCTAATGAGCTGAGGAGCCGTTGGGCTCCCTCTAGTGATTCTGAGAGTACTCCTAAGTCATCAGCAAAGTCTAGATCAGGATTTGGCAGGATTTCCTCGACTTCTGGAGCCAGTACAGCAGTAGGTGGAGTTATCATCACCCCATCATCATTATGATGATCTAAGGACATGCGTAAAACATAGTCAACATCAACAACAATTACGAACAAGAATGGTGCAAGTGTGTCTCCCTGGAAGACGCCCCATAACACTTCAAATGGTTCTGTGTCACCGTCAACAGTAGACACAATCATGACATTCTCCTACATAAATTGAGATGCATTGGCTGTAAAAGCTTTTGTGGGATATAACTGGCCCTTTTGCTTCACAATCCAGTTTCCCTCAATGCGCTCAAATACTCTAAAGAAAAACTCCCTAACTCAAATGATGCAAGCTACCGGCTGATTGGCTGATTTGCTGTACGTATGGCCTCTTTGTTCTGTTCGATCAACCAACCAGAGCAAGGTCAACCAAGCAGAGTGATTCATCCTGTGTGTTGGCTAAGGGCTGCAAAAACCCGAATAGTTCGGCATTTAGACATTCGTGGAATCTGTGGAATATGGAGCTCTGCCAATGAGAGCTTTTCCTCTTTGTGTTGAAAGCTACCTGCAACAGCTCACAGGGTTCAGTGTGTTGGTTTTTCCAGAGCCTAGAACATCGGCTATGAAATTATTCTGAATTATTCCAACATTAGAACGGCTTTACACATAAAGAACACATAACTGTTACCAGTACGGTACGGTACCTACTGCTGTATTGCACATTATTTACTGCTATTTACTGTTTGTTATTAATTGTATCAGTTGTTTACATATTGTTATTTGGAGAATAACGATAAACGATCAGAAACCCCGATCTTCTTGATACACTAAGGTTAGAGAGACCGGTTACATATAGCAATTGCGACTTATATTATCATGGTTTGTAGTGAATTGAATGCTATTTTATAGGCCCTACAAATGTCGGTTGCTATTCTCTTTATATATGATTAAAATCAGTGACTATCGGCAATTCAGTGTGCAGCGGTGTGCAATAGTCTGTATGTGCTTGTCCGCGTAACAAAGCATCTACTAAAGAATGCGCCTTATGTGTAACTTATAATCCATTCCGTTGTGTTTAGTGTAAGCCATAGCTCTGTTTATATAGATAGAGCGCCACGTCCTAAAGGAACTGCTAATATTTCCCGAAAGTGAATGATATTTGTCAGGAATTATATTAACGATCAATCGAATAGTACAGTAGGCCTGCACCGCAATCAAATTAAAGCATCCGAATCCAGTCTCCCGGGTATATCCAGCGGGTGAATGGTCGCGCATAGACTGGCTTCGGCTAATGTTGGATTTATTTGTGTCAAATACTTGTCATAGGTTAAAGTCGATTTATAACCTAGAAGACATATAGATTTGGCGGGTTAAACTGCCAAAGGTCTTAAAAGCGCGAACAGTAACAGTTATTAACTCTGATTGCAGTGTAGGCAATAAATACAGTTTACTATTGTTCTGGTAAGAACAATAACAGATATAGCTTCTGTATTGCAGTAGGCAATAAAGCTGAAGTACCGGTTAACCGGTACCTAGTAGGCCTGACTACCTAACCACCCGGACCGGTACCTACAGCAGTACAGGTACAGCAGTGTTATTCGAATGTGAAATTGTATACCGGTAGGCTGTTTAAGAGATTAGGGACTGTACACCCCTTGTTTCTTTTGGAGCTTACTTATTTCTGTCAGTTTTATTTACTTGTAGGTTAATATTGAGCAGAAGACGTGTAAGCCTGCCCAGATTGTACAGACAATTTGTAGGCTGGACTGTTGTCTGACTGTTGTTAAGTCTGAAGGGACTGTAGTGTGTGTAGAGCGTATGTCCGAAAAAGTACTAGTTAGGAAAGTAGGGGCTGCCAGTGCTGTGAGGTGAACCCCCTCGAAAGAATAAGTCGTACTACTCGGTTAGAACGCATACTAACTAACCATTTCGGAGTCTGCATATACTGTAGTTTATTTAGGCTTGATAGTAGTCTGCCAGCGTTTGGTCTGTATTTTGTATGTGTAGTCTGTACGGGTAGCGTAATATTTATTACTTAGATAATTTGTAGGCTGGATTTTGTCTGGCTGTTGTTAGGTCTGAAGAGATTTCGGTATGTGTAGAGTGTATGTCCGATAAAGTGCCAGTTGGGAACGTAGGGGCTTCCAGAGCTGTGAGGTAAACCCCCTCGAAAGAATAAGTCGTACTACTCGGTTAGAACGCATACTAACTAACCATTTCGGAGTGTGCATATACCGTAGTTTGTTTAGGCTTGATAGTAGTCTGTCAGTATTTGGTCTGCATTTTGTTTGAGTAGTCTGTACGCGTAGCGTAATATTTATTATTCAGAGTTTATGTGATTATTCGCAACCTTCATATATCCCCAAGTTTATTCCTACAGTAATTGTGCTTGTTATATATACCGTTATAGTTAAACTAACCCCGGTACTACATCAGGGCTGCTTGGCGTAGGTAAAGACTGGTGATTTTGTGCCCCGGTCACTCCAGCAGATACCGTGGTTCTTTTAGCTGTTCAAGTATTTTTAACTACTGATTATTTGTTGTATAAGTACTTGTACCTAATTTAGGGTTTAGTGTACAGTACTTTCCGAAGGTGATTAGTGTGTGGGCAGTATATTTGTGTTGTAAAGTGGTTAATAGGCACGTTGGTTCTGGTAGACCGCGGTAATTAACTTCTAGGTAGGAACACTCCGTGATACATAACGTGGTACTTATAGCGATAGTACGAATTTTTACGGTAATTTTACAAGAAGTCTACAAACCAGCCTAACAAAGGGTTAGAATATCTGGTTATTACAAAGGACAGGGTACTACGGTATTTGAAAATAATAAGTAGTAGTAAATATACTGCGTTGTCCAGATAGGAAAAATACCACCGTCTGACAACGCTATAAGTCGTCAGACGGTGGTATTTTTCCTATCTGGACAACGCAGTATATTTACTACTACTTATTATTTTCAAATACCGTAGTACCCTGTCCTTTGTAATAACCAGATATTCTAACCCTTTGTTAGGCTGGTTTGTAGACTTCTTGTAAAATTACCCTAAAAATTCGTACTTGTAATTTTTGTGTTTATTTAGAGATTGTAATCTCACCCGAATTGTATGTAATTTGTAGTATTAAGTAACTTAGGTAAATTAGAATTATTTGTTTTAGTGTCCAACAAGTAGCACTCCACTGAGAGCGCACAGCTTCTGTGTAGTGACTTCCCCCAGAAATAATAACATTTATTTCAAATATTGACAAAAACCCATTTTAACGGGTATATATACTAGAGACGGCGTCAAGATGCCGTTAAGCAAGTCGGAAGTCATCAATCAAATGTAAATTCCATCAACAAGCTGTCATTGGTGTTATTTTACCATTGCGCCTATGGCGTTTTTTTCATTTATGTCTATTTTTCGAGCCCACGGCTCATGGACGAAATAGCGGAACATACCAGGGACCTTAGAATCGTGGTATCTAGCCGCTGTGAAAATTTCATCAAAATCGTTAGAGTAGTTTTGGCTGTAGATCAGTCAGTCAGCCAGCCAGCCAGTCAGCCAACAATTCTTACAGTAATCAAGTCCTACGACTTGCTAATTATAAATCAACTCAAACCGATTTATAAAATAGTAGGCCTGTCTTACAACAATTAGGTCAAAATATCAGTTGGACTACTGCTTAAATAACGGTAATCAAGAAAAGCAAAGTAACCAAGTAACCCCTAAAATTTCAGAAATTCAATTATTCTAAAATAATTGACATACCGGTATTTACCATAGGCTTATTATATTTATTTCTATAAATTTAGGCTAAATTATATACCGGTATTCTGTAATTAATTCTAGTCTGTAATTATACTTCTATATATACATTATAAGTGTAAGCTGTATACCGGTATTCACGATAGGCCTATTATATATTTATAAATTTAGGCTGAAATTATACCGGTATTCTGTAATTAATTCTAGTTAATAATTATACTTATATATACTATAAGTGTAAGCTGTATACCAGTATTCACGATAGGCCTATTATATATATTTATATATTTGTGCTAAAATTATATACTGGTATTCTGTGACAAATCTAGTCTGTGACAATACTTATATATATATATTATAAGCATACCGGTATTCTAATATATTATATATATATTACGCTACACTGAGTAGCAGTATCGGTAATTAATTACTAAGCTAACAGTGATACTGAATTACTAGACTTGCTTAAACTGTAATAGAGCAGTAGGCATTCAACTGTACAAACAAACATGTCTGACACAAAGCAAAACCTGTCAGACAGTCTCCTAGATACAACCATCTGTGACCCAGACAGGAGTGTGGAACGTGTGAGACCGAAGTTCAACTCACCTCCTACTGTAAGAAAGATCATCCCTCCAGTAGTAATATCAGACCCTAGGCTAGTCCAACACCGTAGGTCTGTCATAGGCACTAGAGCTCAGGTCAAGCAGGACCAAGAAGCAGTGGAACAGCAACAACCCGCGAGCCAAGAACTTGTTTCTCAGCGGCCCGACAGCTCCAGTAGTGCGGATACTGTAGAGCTGACACCCGAGCACGGAGCAAAGATGACAGATGCGGTTTATTCGGACCACCTTCTCATCCTTCCTGCAGCCGTACTCACTAGGTTATTGATTGCGGTGGAAGAACACCAGATCGATTGGGCGAGAAATAAGCGATCGACTAAAGATAGTTATGCGGGATACACAAGGGAAGAACTGAAGTCTATTGTCGAGTCGCAATGGAACTTCCCCGGACCCGGACTCCCGTTTGATTTATCAGAAGCTGCCTGGGAAGACATACACAGGATGGGAGTAATCAAGGAAACCATCGATCCAGCTGTGTGGAAGAGGTCCGCAGCCGGATACGTACAGGGATTCTTCAGCTCCATGGAGCGATTAGAAGAACAATTGTTTAGACAATCACAAGGACCTCAAGAGCAGGGAGAACTGCTTTATCAAGTTCGAGAAAGAATTCTAAGAATCAGACTAATCCTATCGGCCTTTGAGGAGGCTTCGAAAAGAAAACAGGACACGTCGTTGCAAGTTGCCGTAAAAACTTGGTTACAGCGGGTGAGTCTCCAAGTTCAAAGAACTGCCCCGTGGAAATCTCAGTTAGCGGAGCGCTCAACCCTTGGAGAATCCACAGACGCCACATTTTCCCAAGTGGAAAGTGAAGCGACGGTGGAGAAACCGCATAAGAGGGATGCTATTGACATCTATCTGTCGGACTATCAACGTTTTGTATGAGATGAAGAGTTGAGGAGAAGACTAGATGGACTTAGCCCTAATAGTGAAGGAGCCAAGCTTGTGTTGGACGCAATCGATGTGGATAGGTTAGCTGCGAACCAAGCTAAATTCAATGAAAGCATCCGCATCGCTAAGGTTCAAGAAGTACAAGTAAAGAAAAAACGTATAGAAGATAGAAAGACAGCAGCAGCGGCAGTGGCAGCGGCCGAAGCGGAAAGAAAGCTAGCAGTGGCAGAAGCAGAACGGAGGGCATCTGAAGAGACAACCCAACTAGAGTTGGAAAATCTTCAAGAGAGGCAAGACAACTTCAATAAACAGTTAACAGCTAGTAATATGCAGATGATGAGTCGATCTACTCCCAAAAGACAGGGATATACATCATCTGAGGAAGGCGATACCATCGATACTGAAGGCGGAGGAAATAGATCTCGTCTAAGCAGACGTAGAAGAATATCCCACCGTCAGAAATTGCCTGATTTGCCCCCAGCTGTTAGAAGGCAACTAAATAACACAAACTTAGGTAGTACAGAACCCACAGACCAAATAATTAAAATAGAAAGACTCCCTACTATAGTAGATGAGCCTGAAATAATTAGGCCTGTTCCCGAAGCCACCCCTTCGGTGATAGAGACACCTGTACTCCCTGAACCTACCTCTAAATTCCCTCTGCACAGCACTAAGCTATCTGTGCCCCACAGAACCACCCTTGAAAATGTTCATGTCCTGGACTCCGAGCGAAATATTAATGATTTGTCGCCCGTTGTCCCTCGTCCGCCCGCTACAACGTTGGCGCCTCCCGCTTCGGCGGTCGAGTGGGTAGATGAGGGACGACGGGAGATGGGTCTCCTGCTCGGGCAGTTGAGGGAACACCGTTCCCGCTCCTCTCAGCAAGTCCAGGAGATGGAGGGGACTGTGCAGCAGTTAAAGGGAACAGTTAGAGAGAGTAGGTTAGAGTTGCAAGAAGTGCAGCAAAGTATCGCGTTAGAACGCGATAAATTAGTAAATACACAAAAGGGTATACCACCACCCCCTGTAACAATGTGTCAACCTGTTAGGTCTGAAGTATTTCATGCGCAAGGTGTGGAGCCTACACGCATCTATACTGCTAGCGAAGTGGAAACTCCTATAGTAAACCCTATTAAGGGTAATTATAAACCTGTTGACAATGATATTCCATATAGACTTGATAATAATCCGAGAAATTTATATACCGATAATTCGATATTAAATAACACGATGGCCCAAGAAAGTTTTACGCGTCAAATGGCTAGAACCGAAGCCCGTCAAGCAGTAAAGGTGGGAGAGATCGTCAAGTTCAATGGAGATGAGATGAAATGGTTACCTTTTAATGAATATTACAAAGATAATGTACAGAACTCTGTGCTATCTAACGGAGAGAAACTTAGATTCCTTATCGAGTGCTTGGAAGGATCTCCCAAGTTAATGGCGTTAAAGTTTATTGGACATCCAGATGGATTAAGACAAGTTTGGGATACACTGAACATCAGGTATGGTAATAGGACTAACATAGCTAGGTATTTATATGCGAAATTAATGGCGCCCCGAAAGTTTCTTAGCAGCAGGATTATAGAGTTTTCCTACGAGATTCAGGAGATCTGTAGACAACTAGATTGGTTAGGTAAGTCTCATGAATACCAGAATTCTATGGTTGTAGGAGCCTTAGCATCTAATTTGCCCAAGGGCGGAGTAGGTACACGCTGGGACAAGACAGTGTTATATATGATGGAACAACAACGAAGAGATCCTACCATGGCTGATCTCATGTCATTCTTAGATGGAGAGGTAAAATTACAGCTCCTAAAGCAGTCCAGAGAGAAGACACCGGAAAACAAGGTAAGTGAGAAACCCGTTTCTAGGAGAAAGGTAATACCAGTGTGTTATACAGACGACGGCGAAAGCCAGGCTTCTCAAGAGGAAGACAGCGGGAAAGACACTGAAAGATCTTACTATGACAACAAAGCGCCTAAGGACGTAAGTAAATTCAAGTCTCGAACCAATGACAGGAGAGAACAGGTAAGAAAAACTCCTCCTACGTCTCCTAAGAGAATTCATGTAAGAAAGCCCGAAGAAAGAACGAGTGTGCACAACGTTACTCAAAGTAAGGTAAGTAACATCAAACCAAAATGTGTGCTGTGCGACGGGCCCCCCGTTTAAGTGCGTGTGATGAATTCCTGAGGAAATCACTAAAGGACAGACGTGAAGTCATGTGGGATAAGCGGTTGTGTTATAATTGCCTCAGACGAGGACACCAACGGCGAACCTGTTACTCCGACGCAAGGTGTGCAAAGTGCGGCGCAAAACATCATATCTTGTTGCACACTGAATTCGATCGAAACAGCCCGAGTCAGGTAAGTGAGTCCGAACTACATGTCCAATTCAGTGATGTGAACGACACTGACCAAAGTTCTGAGATTGAAGGATTCTATACGGACGAATTCTCCGACGAAGATGAATCCTGTTACATGATAAATACCGCAGTGTATCGAGCACTTACGTATGAAAAAGATACAAACAGCGAGCTCACCCTAACTACTTCTGATCGACAACCATCTTGGAAAGCACCAACTTCCAATGTAGGAATCCGAGAATTTCCCGTAGTGCAGTTAAGGGTCCACGGACCTAAAAGGAGTTATATAGTGAACGCCCTCCTTGACTCCGGTAGCACAGGAACATTCATCGACAAAGAACTAGCCGAAGACATCTTTGCTGGACAACCCAAGTTCCGAACTAAGTTAATCATGTCAGGAATTATGCAGGTTTGGAAATCTACAGTAATAGCGGATTATTATGTAGGTGCGTTGTCCACCCCCCAGGATGAACTAGGAGAACATAGTATAAGGTCAGTAAAAATGGTGGCGATAAAGAACTTCGCTACCAGCCAAGTAGAACCTTATAACTGGGATGAGGACGATTCCACCCAGCAGCTTAATGTACCTAGATTCAACACAGATTACCCTGGAGTGCAAATACTCATCGGCCAAAATGCGCATGAAGCGCTTGAGACATTGGAGAAACGGCCTGCTCAACCGCAACCATTACAAGTCTATGCGGGAAGAACTAGAGTGGGTTGGTACTTTACTGGCCCTTCCCGTAGAACTCTCATGGAAAGATTACCGAAAGAACAGGTATATCAATTAAGTGAACGGGCAGTGGAGAGCAGTGAAGTTGACAACCCAACTGAGGGAACACCATACTCCTCAGATAATGACGATATCAACTCCAATGTAGATCAATGGAGACATTGCCCCGAGACGATTAATCTAGCCGACATCGCTTCCAGAGGAGCAACTCCTCAAGAACTGATAGACACTCCAGCGTGGTTAGGTGGACCTGACTTCCTAAGTAAAGAAGATGAATGGCCGCCTCCTCATCTTACCCCGGCTAAGATTAGACAGACCAAGGGAGCGGAGAAAGTAACACAACAACTCAATCGCCCAGCTGGTCGTTTATGTTTACTGGAAAGAAACCGAAAACTGTCCGGAAACTATGGAAAGCAAGATACTCTTCCCACGACCACCTCCCTAATCCAACAAATATCTAGGGACTCCATAACGTAACAACATACGGAGTGGGTGTGTGACTATATTATTTTATATTTATTTCTATTATTTTATATTATGTATGTATTATTATGTAATTTCATTATAATCGTTTTCTTTAATTTTATTTAGTAGAATGTTATTTTAGCGATTATTTAGTAGATTAGTGCAATATATTAGCGTTTATTACTTAATTACCTGTATATTATATATTTAGTGCGACGGCGAGAAATAATTCTTTTTCTCTTTCCTTACTGTCCGTATTACATTATAAATACGTGACTACAGTAAGATGAAATCTCCGTACTTATTAAAGTACAATAAAGCTCCTACTATATTTAAGTATTATTGGTAGGCAGAGTATTAGGAATGCAAAGTTCAGATCCTCGTGTCTCGGCTAAACCAAGCTCTGGGTAGACCTTGGAAACGACTTGCCTCTTCACACTGACATTGCTTCGTGCGATATTGCTCTCATACCGTATATTAAATAATACATATAGTAGCGTGATGTCCCATTAACAGTAGCGTAAAACGCAAAATAAATCTGTTAAACCCTTTGACCATCTGCAATTCTAGTCGATTAAGATATCGCGGCACCCACCGATATACTTGAAAGACAAATTTCTAGAATCAGTGGTTAACGTCCCCAGACTTGTTCTGGAATAAACCGGTGCCCATCCCAAATATTAACTATTAATATTTATAAAATCCGTCAAATTTCAGATCCTTTAACATTCTAGTCGATTAAGATATCGTAGCACTTACCGATACTCTTAAAAAGACAAAATTCCTAGAATCAAGGATCCCAGTCCCCAGACTTGTTCTGGAATAAAATTGTGTCTATTTTAATATTAAATAATAAAATTACGGGAATAAATTTAAATTCATCTTTTAATGAATTTGATAAATTGTTATTTTATACAATTTATAATATTCCCAAAATTCCATTAATTAATAGATCATGGGAGCGGAGATTCACCTATTAAGTGTATTAGTGTGCGAGAATCTCCAATATAGAGTCAATAGCCGATAAAATTCATAAAATCATGTATCAAGATGATATTGACCATTAAAGACTTACTATTAAATAGCATCCCAGATCTGTATGCATGGGAATTACCCTAATTCTACCGCTAGCTTTCCATAATGTCACCATAGCAACAACCACGCTAGAATTAGAAGCGAGTTAACAGAACAATAAAAAGCTTGCTCATTGAATAGCATACGGAATAAATAGCACACCGCTAGTATCCAAGGATACATAATAACAACGTGACATTCTGGAAGGCACTTGACTAACGGATAAATGACCCGAATGTGTGATAGAATGTGTGCCATTTGTGACAGTTACGTGGAATTTGTGCGTTTGTAGGTGAATGTTACTACTAAGGTGTGTTTACAGTAGCGAGTCGCAATTGTGAAAGTAGCCCTAACTCTCCAGTAAGAACCTGAAGTATATCTAAGCCTTTGGGACGGACGGTGGAGTGACTCGTGCTGGTTGTTGTAGTCGTTGTGCAGCTACGACGTTGGCGATAGGCACATCGGCGAAAGTACACCAGCGCTGAGGATCTCGCACTGTCCGGGGGCAGAGAGGGGTAGGCAGCGATGCCCGCTCGCCTAAATATAAACTCATTATATAACCTTATATAAACTTAGATAAACTTATATAGCAGATATGATTGAGTTGATAGAAGATGATCTTGGTATCAGGGAGCGATATACTCTACCTTTACAAGCGTTTGTTGATAGCTTGATACGCGGCGACGCTGGTCCAACTACTACGGAGGACGATGGTCGTTATATCTAACCGCCAATGTCCTGGGAGCAACTTGCGCGTGGGTTGGACTGTAGAAAATTCACCGCTCGCTATACGCATCGTAATGGTACGTATATGGACTTCTTAACTACTGGTCATCCTATCGACCTACACGATACGAACGATATAGACACCAAAAGGGAAATGGTTTTATTTAAATATCATACCCAGCGGAAGCGGAACGATAAACTGAGACTCGAGCACTAAAATTCTATTCGAAACCGACTCGAAAGTGCAGATGTTGAAGAGCCGGATAAACGCAGCGACTTCACCAAATACCTGGAATTCTTGAGAGAAACCTATCTCGATATTACCAGTCAACAGAATCTAGAAACTCGATATCCTCAAGGTATACATCATGACCGCATGGTAGAACTCAAATGGCTCTATTCCACTATGATGTATCTTACCGCCGATCGACCGCTACCTGTTGTACCGGATAGCTTCGAACAGATGGAGGAATATTGTAAGCTGGAGAAAGATCACTCGCGTTTCCCCTACAAGACGTGCGTCTTTGGTATTATTGCGATGAATGCCCTAGACCCAACCAACAAACGGAAAGACCTAAACATCCGCGGAGACGTTGCACTAAACACGGTTTTACTCGCTATACTTATGGGAGTTTCGAGCGAAATTTGTTTGACGTATCACCTACGCTCGTTCGACTCAGACGATCCTTAAATAAACCAATGATCAGAGTTTCGGAATACTCGATCAGACCTCCTCATTCCCTAGTGAGACCTCAGGCTCTTAATCCTATTAGTATGACGGATCCTCCCGAGCTGTACTCACTGTTCAAAGATCTAGTGTTACCTGAACAATTAGTCGGTGGCACCCCGGTTGTGGGCTTCCTAGATATTAGCCCATCCTACCTAGCCGGATTGGGACGCGGACATTTAATATCGCCGTTTAACTCTTACCATCGTCCCGGCTTAACACGATATAACCTGTCACCAAAGTGGCGGAGAGCGTTGTACCAAATGAGTTAGACGCTATTCTACAAAGATCAGAAAAGGAACTTACGCTTGTTCAGATAAACGTAAATTGCACTAGCAAGTCCAAGCGGTAAACAAAGTAACTTTATCTCAGTTCGATCGGGAAATCCAGAATCTCTAAGAAGTTATCGAACTTGGACGACCCTATTCTCTGCGAGAGTTTTTGGATGAACGTATCCAGCTACGAGCGGAGGAAAATCAGCTCGAGGAGAAGCATATCGAAACGGCGGATACCCCGACCATAATCCTACACCTTTTCATGCAATCATATTGCACCCTTCACCCAGGAGTTATAGCCCTCCTAGTAAAGTGGCTCCCCCCAAAGAGAAAAGGACTCTTGCTAGCTTTAAAAAACTGCGTAAACGCCGTCCACGCAAGACAGACTAACTGTTTAGAGTATTTTTATATTTTAGAAACTGTGATTTTTTATATTTTATAGAATTAAATCCCATTTTCTGGGAGCGGTGTAAAAGCTTTTGTGGGATATAACTGGCCCTTTCTTTTGCTTCGCAATCCAGTTTCCCTCAATGCGCTCAAATACTCTAAAGAAAAACTCCCTAACTCAAATGATGCAAGCTACCGGCTGATTGGCTGATTTGCTGTACGTATGGCCTCTTTGTTCTGTTCGATCAACCAACCAGAGCAAGGTCAACCAAGCAGAGTGATTCATCCTGTGTGTTGGCTAAGGGCTGCAAAAACCCGAATAGTTCGGCATTTAGACATTCGTGGAATCTGTGGAATATGGAGCTCTGCCAATGAGAGCTTTTCCTCTTTGTGTTGAAAGCTACCTGCAACAGCTCACAGGGTTCAGTGTGTTGGTTTTTCCAGAGCCTAGAACATCAGCTATGGAATTATTCTGAATTATTCCAACATTAGAACGGCTTTAATTATAAGAACACATAACTGTTACCGGTACGGTACGGTACGGTACCTACTGCTGTATTGCACATTATTTACTGCTATTTACTGTTTGTTATTAATTGTATCAGTTGTTTACATATTGTTATTTGGAGAATAACGATAAACGATCAGAAACCCCGATCTTCTTGATACACTAAGGTTAGAGAGACCGGTTACATATAGCAATTGCGACTTATATTATCGTGGTTTGTAGTGAATTGAATGCTATTTTATAGGCCCTACAAATGTCGGTTGCTATTCTCTTTATATATGATTAAAATCAGTGACTATCGGCAATTCAGTGTGCAGCGGTGTGCAATAGTCTGTATGTGCTTGTCCGCGTAACAAAGCATCTCCTAAAGAATGCGCCTTATGTGTAACTTATAATCCATTCCGTTGTGTTTAGTGTAAGCCATAGCTCTGTTTATATAGATAGAGCGCCACGTCCTAAAGGAACTGCTAATATTTCCCGAAAGTGAATGATATTTGTCAGGAATTATATTAACGATCAATCGAATAGTACGGTAGGCCTGCACCGCAATCAAATTAAAGCATCCGAATCCAGTCTCCCGGGTATATCCAGAGGGTGAATGGTCGCGCATAGACTGGCTTCGGCTAATGTTGGATTTAATTGTGTCAAATACTTGTCATAGGCTAAAGTCGATTTATAACCTAGAAGACATATAGATTTGGCGGGTTAAACTGCCAAAGGTCTTAAAAGCGCGAACATTGGCCTTTCCCTAGAAGCATTAGATTGGATTCGCTCATACCTCTCAGAACGATGCCAGTTTGTAATTATCAGTAATTCCAAGTCAGGTCTACTTAAGATAAAGCGCGGCTTGCCCCAAGGATCCATATTAGCCCCGTTACTGTTCCTAATCTATCTGAATGACTACGATTTGTCTACAGACTGACAGATGGCCCGTCCCCTAAGTACGCCAATGATACAAACCTCACCTGTAGTGGGAAAGACGCAGCATCCATTGGCAGATCCCTCACCACAACCCTCGAAAAAGTCTCCCTATGGGCCATTGATAATAGGCTCAGCATCCACCCGGACTAACTAGAAATTATCATTTTTGGGACACCAGTGGCTTGCCTCCAGCACAGATTTCAGAGTCTATTACCAAAACAAGCCAATCCTAAAGTCATCCTTTGTGAAATTCCTTGGTTTCCTTTCCACCTCGATGAAACTCTATCAGGCGTAAAAGCTGCCTCTGCCATAATAAAGAAGGGAAACGCAACATTCAGACATTACGCTTCCTATACAGAAACTCCAGCTTCCTAAATGGTCCCCTTCGCCGTCTATTCTGCAATGCCCTCATTCAACCTCATCTGGATGCGGTCATATCGTGCTGGTTCCACAGCATAAACCAGCCATTCACGTGCCCAGCTGGAAGCTTTGCAAATGAAGTGTGTCTGCTTTTGCTTATTCCTAGACTCCCGAACTCATATCTCCATCGCTCACTTCATCCAAATAAACTGGCTGCCTCTGAACTGTCGCGCAATACAGGTTATCCTGACTTGGATGTTTAAAATCAAGAACACCTTAGCGCCTGAATATCTTTGTGATCTAATATCCTTTCCCCCATCTCAGAGAAATCTCTGGGGAAAACCGCGCTCTAATACCACGGAAACTATCGGCTGTGGGGTGTGATTCCCTCTCATACACAGGTCCAGTACTCTGGAATAAGTTGCCAGCCGCCATCACGAGTTCAGCATCAGTCGAGATTTTTAAACATAATGTAAAGACTCACTTATTCGCTATCAGCCTAACTAATGATCTGGAGCATTGGACACGCCCAGGCCGTTTTGCCTTCCTATTCCTAGACTCGCAGCCTCTCTCTACCCCAGTGTCTCATGATTGACTTCAGAATTACCAGAATCTAGTTTTTGAAATTATTTGGTCCTACTAATTACCCCAACCTACCACAATCTACCACAATCTACCCCAATAATTCGATACAGGCATCTAATTACCACAATAGTATTTTACAATGGCATCTAATTACCACAATATACAGAACTCAAGTGTCTATTTACCACAAGACTAACTGCGCATCTAATTACCACAATATACAGAACGCAAGTGTCTAATTACCACAATACTATACAGCGTCTAATTACCGCAATATACAGAACGCAAGTGTCTAATTACCACAACACTATACTGCGTCTAATTACCACAATATACAGAACGCGAGTGTCTAATAATTACCACAACACTATACTGCGTCTAATTACCACAATATACAGAATGCAAGTATCTATTTACCACAACACTACACTGCATCTAATTACCACAATATACAGAACTCAAGTGTCTATTTACCACACAACTATACTGCGTCTAATTACCACAAGACTATACTGCGTCTAATTACCACAATCTATTTACGAACAAGACTACACTGCACACTGCATCTAATTACCACAATATTATTTTACAATGGCATCTAATTACCACAATATACAGAACGCAAGTGTCTATTTACCACAAGACTATACTGCGTCTAATTACCACAACACTATACTGCGTCTAATTACCACAACACTATACTGCGTCTAATTACCACAACACTATACTGCGTCTAATTACCACAATCTATTTACCACAAGACTACACTGCATCTAATTACCACAATATTATTTTACAATGGCATCTAATTACCACAATATACAGTATGCAAGTGTCTAATTACCACAACACAATACTGCGTCTAATTACCACAATCTATTTACCACAAGACTACACTGCATCTAATTACCACAATATTATTTTACAATGGCATCTAATTACCACAATATCTGAATATACAGAATGCAAGAGAGTGTATAATTACCACAATATACAGTACGGTAGTTATTAATATTCAGTGTCTACACTACACTGTATCTAATTACCACAATATTATTTTACAATGGCATCTAATTACCACAATATCTGAATATACAGAATGCAAGAGAGTGTCTAATTACCACAATATACAGTACGGTAGTTATTAATATTCAGTGTCTAATTACCGCAAGACTTCACTAACGTCTAATTACCACAATATACAGAACTCAAGTGTCTAATCACGAGTAGGACTAAAAACCCAAACGGACCCAAACGGTACCCAAACGGTGGAATACGGAGTTATTTCAACAGATGTTATAGTTGCCACAACGGGGAAACAATTATACGATTATACGAAAAATAATTACATTAATGCAGCTTTTTGTGTTTTACTTTCATGAAGAACACAAAAAACGGTGCCAAGCCCGTATAAATGCAGAGGCTCATCTATCAACCACGCTATTTTACACGTATATGATATACAATGGACATCATTATGTATAAAGTAGCGCTTTATTTATACGGGGGGGGGGGGGGGGGGGGCTGAAAGCAATTGGAGAATTGATATCTCGTTTCAATGGTAAAGCATCAAATTAAGGGAGAGGAGCTAGTTAAACTGCTACGTTATTCTAACCAAAACAATAAACTAATGTCAATCGAACATGGTTAAGGTATTAGTTTTGGAAGTAATCAGTTGTTATTTCTGTAAATATCGTTTGTATCGAAAGACCCCCCTATTTAAAGTACTGTATACTTAGTTATCTAAATAAAAAGTATTTATTGTTGGGTGTTGTAGTTAAAGTTGCCGCCCTCTGGAAACAATCGCCACTACGATGTTATAGTTGCCCAAACGGAAGAAACAATCGCCACTACGGAGGATATAGTTGCCACAACGGAGGAAACAATCGCCACAACGGGGGACACAATCGCCACAACGGGGGACACAATCGCCACAACAGATGTTATACTGTATTTGCTACAACGGAGAAACAATTATACGATTATATGAAATAATAATTACAGTAATGCAGCTTTTTGTGTTTTACATTCATGAAGAACACAAAAAACGGTGCCAAGCCCGTATAAATGCAGAGGCTCATCTATCAACCACGCTATTTTACACGTATATGATATACAATGGACATCATTATGTACAGTATAAAGTAGCGCTTTATCATTTAATTCCTAATAAAAATAATCTTAGTTCATATAAATCAATTATTGGGGCACAATTTCAGTATATTACAGTATATCCATAACGAAATCAGTTTATTTCATTTAGTAATAAGTTCTTAGGTAGGTGAGTCTGTCGGTAGGTCAGTTGGTTAGTCTTTCGGTTGGTCAGTCTGTAATTCAATCTGTCGGTCAGTCTGTTGGTCAGTCTGTCGGTGAGTCTGTCGGTAGGTGAGTTAGTTAGTCTATCGGTCAGTCGGTCGGTTGGTCACTGGTCACTCTGCCCGTCAGTCTCTCGGTCGGTTGGTCAGTTTGTCAGTCAGTGTGTCGGTCGGTCAGTTTGTTTGTCAGTGGGTCAGTCGGATGGTCAGTCTGTCGGTCGGTTGGTCAGTCTGTCGGTCAGTCGGTTGGTTGGTCAGACTGGGTGGGTCTGTCAGTGTGTACCATCTTAAGTTAGATAGACGGTCGCTCAGTTCGGCTGACTGAAAATAAATCATCTTTGTATTATGCGGGTGCGCTCGCTTTTGGGACGTTTGCGTTGTTGGGGTTTTTTTGCAGTTCCTTTTCTTCTAGGCATCGTGAATATTTTATCTTTTGAAAATATTACTTCGGATTCCCCTTTAGGTTGACCAGATCCACTACATGGTAGTCGCTTATCGCTTATGGATAAAGTCCATTACCAGCTTATCTTTTTGGGCTTCAGTTTTCTGCAAGTTTCAGTTTTCAGTATTCTTATCGAATACTGGGTACTTTGTTAAAAAGGGCATAAGCTCGAATAAACGAGTATTGAACGTATGTTCATCACAACTTTTTGCAATACCATTCGGACCGAATATAATACCTATGATAGCATTGCGTTCGTCCCCATCGCAGCCAACTTTATTAATTAGGTATCGACTTATATCGTCTTTGAGATGTTTACTACAAATAATGTTAGTTGCAGACGGAAAAGCAACTCTAATTGCTTTCGTCAAACCCTTTTCCTGATCGCTTCCTATTCTAACTTCCACTGTCCTAGCATCGGTGGTTAGTTTCGTCTTTATATGTGAAAGAAATGGAAAATATGTATTAAATTCGCCGTCCCAATGTAGAAGCATGGGTCCCAAAAAAATGGGAATTTCTGAATTTTCTTTGCGCGCTAAAGCTTGATTTTTATACACTAAAGTAGTAACAAAAACTGGACCTAAATTAAATGTCCGATCTATTCCTATAATACTCGCGCTGTTTCTTTTAAAGTCTTCCAGTTGTTTCTCTGTGTATAGAATAACACTGGGTGGCTTATTTTTTTGATGTATTATTTCCTGAACAAAAGGATCGCTATGAATGGATGAGATAACACTTAATACATCATCAGCCAAATTGCTTGATACCTGTTCGCATTTCTTTTCAACAAGTTTTCTTTTATTGTTGTATTTTTTGTTGCGTATTTGGCGAAAGTCTCTCGGCACCTCCATCGAATTATCATGAACCATCATAGATAGATAAAATTGGTCTACATATTACGCTACAAGCAGCTGCCATAGTCCAGCTGCTTGAAAATGAACCATCTTTCGCACAGTCTGTTATTGTCTTTTCATATCTTTTTATCTAGCGCGTAGGTTGACCTCGTGTACCATACGACGGACAAGATCCTCTCGATTGTCCGGAGGTTCAACGAGTATACCGTCGACACGAGCGGCCTCGATTGGCGGACGTTGTAACATAGGAGCGTCAGCGATAAGATCTCTAGACCTTAAGTTGATATCAACCGGTTGGGGATGTACCGTGGAGAAGAGTTTGTCTCCGAAATGGGGAACCATCGAAGGATGAATAATGGTTTTGGAATAGAGATCAGTCATAAGGATTTGAGCTTCTGGTTGGGCTAAAGCTGCTTCTTCTCTCTCATCCATTTCGATGTGTTTCTCCTCGAGCTGATTTTCCTCCGCTTGTCGTTGGAAGCGTTCGTCCAAAAACTCTTGCAGAGAGTAGGTTCGTCCAAGTTCGATATCTTCTTCGAGATTTTGGATTTCCCGATCGAATTGGGGTAAAGCTAATTATTTTACCGCTTGGACTTGTTGTTGCAATTTACGTTTGTCTAAACAATCGTAGGTTCCTTTTCCGATCTTTTGTCGAATAGCGTCTAACGCGTTTCGTACAACGCTCTCCTCCACATCGGTGACGGGTTGTATCGGGGTTAAACCGGGACGATTATACGGGTTGAACGGCGATATTAGATGTCCGCATCCCAATCCGGCTAGGTAGGATGGGCGAATATCTAGAGAGCCCACAACCGGAGTGCCACCGACTAATTGTTCGGGTAACACTAGATCTTTGAACAATGAGTACAACTCAGGAGGATCCGTCATACTATTAGGATCAAGAGTCTGAGGTCTCACCAGGGAATGAGGAGGTCTGACCGAGTATTCCGGAACTCTGATCATAGGTTTATTTAAGGATCGTTTGAGTCGAGCGAGCGTAGGTGATACGTCGAACAAGTTTCGCTCGAAACTCCCGTAAGTGTAGCGAGTAAAACTGTGTTTAGCGCAACGTCTCCGCGGATGTTTATGTCTTTCCATGTGTTGGTTGGGTTGTAAAAGCCTTTGCTGAATTGCCCCGTTATTTTTATTATCTTTTACATTAAAATACTCTGTAGTTGATTTAATAAGTGTAAGAGACCGTATTATTGCTGTATCGGTGTTTTTAGAGGATCTAAGACCTATTTCCTCCGTATGTGTACTGTGAAAGGCATATTTTATGATTCTATGGCAATTCGTGACGCAAAGGGGTGATAGCTACTCTTGAACAGTAGTTACTATGACTACGGTTAACAGCTGACATTCATACGTGTTGATTTCCTTTGTTCTACGGCGTCTCTCAGTTCAGTCAGCCAATTAGAGCGTTTTTGTGGCTCCTTGTACAGAAAATTTCCGAGAAATGACGCAATGCCTATGTGCAGTGTTTACATTCAGTCTTGAGCCAAAGAAAGAACGGCTTGGAAGTATTTTGTGCTTACTGTTTTTAGTCTTACACTAGTAGGTTTAATTATAAAGGGCATATATCCTTTAACTGACATATCTGCTACCTAAGATACTGCTACGATCATACATCCTGACTGCTGAAACATTGCAAACTCTAACAATCAGTGTTCAGTTGTTGTTTTATACTGCTATTTACTGTCAGTTCTTCATAATATGGTTGATGAATTATTATATTTGGAATAACGATAAATAACCCCGAAACCCAATATTCTTGATATACCGAAGGTAAGAGAGAAAGGTTACCAGATAAACGATTGTGACTTATGTTAAAGTGGTTTGAAGTGAATCTAATGTTATTTGATAGACCCTACATGAGTCAGTCTGTGTTCCTTTTATATGTGACTAAAATCAGTGAAGATTGGCAGATTAGTGTGCAGTATTGTGCAGCATTGTGTATGAGTGAGTCTGTTAAAGAAGCAATTCCTAAAGAATGCGCCATATATGTGAATTATAATTAAGCCATATCGTTGTGAGTAGTTTAAGTCATAACTCTGTTTATATAGATAAAGCGCCACGTCCTAAAGGAACTGTTAATATTACCGAAGGTGAATAATATTGTCAGAGATTATATAATACTGTCAGTCGAATAATACATTAGGCTTACATAGCAATAAAATTAAACCGTCGAACCCAATCTCCCGGGAATATCCAGCGGGTGAATGGTCGCGCACGGATTGGTTTCGACTAGTGTAGTGAATCAAATACTTGTCATAGACTAAAAGCAGATTTAATATCTAGAAGACATCTTAATTTGGTGGGTTAAACTGCCAAAGGTCTGAAAGCGCGAACATTAAAGGATATAGCTTCTTTATTGCAGTAAGCAATAAAGTTGAAAGTACCGGTCAACCGGTACATCTGTAGGTCAGTAGGCCCAACTGCCAGAACCGGTACCAGTAGGCCTGACTACCTAACCACCCGGACCGGTACCTACAGCAGTACAGGTACAGCAGTATTATTCGATTTTGATAATTATATACCAGTAGGCCTTAATAATTAATCAGGGACTGCAGCCCTGGTTTTTTATTGAGATTTTTACTTATTTCTGTCAAGTTTTATTTGTTTGTAGGCCAGTATTGAACAGAAGGCGTGTAAACCTGATCAGATTGTACAGACAATTTGTAGGCTGAGCTGTTGTCTGATTGCTGTTAAGTCCGAACGGATTACAGTGTGTGTAGAGCACTTGTCCGATTAAGTACGATTAGGAAGTAGGGGCAGCGAACGCTGTAAGGTAAACCCCAACTAAAGAATAAGTCGCACTACTGGGTTAGAGCGCATACTCCCTAATCATTTCGGAGTCTGCATGTCCTGTAGTTTATTTAGGCTTGAGAGTAGTCTGCCATCGTTTGGTCTGTACTTTGTTTGTGTAAGTCTGTACGGGTAGCGTATAATTTTATTTAGATAATTTGTAGGCTGGATAGTTGTCTGGCTGTTATTAAGTCTGAACGGATTGCCGCGTGTGTAGATCATCTGTCCGATTAAGTACGATTAGGCAGTAGGGGCAGCGAACGCTGTAAGGTAAACCCCCAACTAAAGAATAAGTCGCACTACTGGGTTAGAGCGCATACTCCCTAATCATTTCGGAGTCTGCATATACCGTAGTTTGTTTAG
The DNA here is from genome assembly GCA_032718475.1 of Nemertoderma westbladi. NCBI lineage: Eukaryota > Metazoa > Xenacoelomorpha > Nemertodermatida > Nemertodermatidae > Nemertoderma > Nemertoderma westbladi. The sequence continues at coordinate 25,476 of JAUCBJ010005290.1, forward strand.
GCTTGATAGTAGTCTGTCAGTGTTCGGTCTGTATTTTGTTTGAGTAGTTTGTACGCGTAGCGTAATATTTATTATTCAGAGTTTATGCGATTATTCGCAACATTCAAGTCCCCAAGTTTGTTCCTACAGTAATTGTGTTTGTTATACATACCGCTATAGTTAAATTAACCCCGGTACTACACGGGCTGCTCGGCGTAGGTAAAGACTGGTGATTTTGTGCATCGGTCACTCCAGCAGATGCCGTGGTTCTTTTAGCTGTTCAAGTATATTTAACTACTGATTATCTGTTGTACAAGTACTCGTACCTAATTTAGGGTTTAGTGTACAGTGCTTTCCGAAAGTAATTAGTGTAGACATTATATTTGTGTTGTAAAGTGGTTGATAGGCACATTCGATTAGCTCTATTAACTTCTAGGTAGGAACACTCCGTGATACATAACGTAGAACCTATAGCGATACGGCTATAGGTCGTCAGGCGGTGGTATTTTCCTATCTAGACAACGCAGTGTATTTACTACTACTTATTATTTCAAATACCGTAGTACCCTGTCCGTGTAATAACCAGTTTTCTAACCCTTTGTTAGGCTGGTTTGTAGACTTCTTGTAAAAATACCCTAAAAATTCGTATTTTGTGTTTTTGTAAATTTTTGTGTTTATTTAGAGATTGTAATCTCAACCCGAATTGTACGTAATTTGTAGTATTAAGTAACTTAGGTAAATTAGAATTATTTGTTTTAGTGTCCTGTACGTAACACTTCACTGAAAGCGCACCGCTTTGTGTAGTGATTACTCCCCAGAAATAATAACATTTATTTCAAACATTGACAAAACCCACTAAAACGGGTATATATATATTATAAATCAAATCTAACGATTTATAAATCGTAGGCCTACCATACAACCATTAGGTCTCAATATCAGTTGGATTACTGCTCAAATAACGGTAATAAAGTAAGTAAAGTAACCAAGTAACCCTAAAATTCAGAAATTCAATTATTTAAAATAATTGATATACCGGTATTTACGATAGGCCTATTATCTTTATTTCTATAAATTTAGGCTGAAATTATACCGGTACTTGTAATTAATTCTAGTCCAGAATTATATATACTACAAACTGTAAGCTGTATACCGGTATTCCGATAGGCCTATTATATATATATATATATTTGCGCTAAAATTATACCGGTATTCTGTGATAAACCTAGTCTGTAATAATACTTATATAGTTATATGTACTATAAGCATACCGGTATTCTAATATATTATATATATCACGCTACACTGAGTAGCAGTACCGGTAATTAATTACTAGGCTAGCAGTTCATACTGAGTTACTAGACTTGCTTAGACTGTAATATAGCAGTAGGCATTCAACTGTACATACCTAGTCATGTCTGATACTAAGCAGAACCTGTCAGACAGTTTATTAGATGTAACTATCTGCGACTCAGATAGAGACGTACAACCGTCTGGTCGTAAATCCAGTTCACCTCCCACTGTGAGGAAGGTCATCCCTCCAGTAGTAATAACAGAACCTAGGCTAGTCCAACATCGTAGGTCTATCATAGGCACTCGAGCTCAGGTCAAGCGGGACCAAAAGGCAGCGGAACAGCAACAACCCGCTAGTCAAGAACTTATTCCTCAGCGGCCCAGCAGCTCCAGTAGTGAGGATACTGTAGAGCTGACACCCGAGAGCGGAGCAGAGATGACGGATGCGGTTTATACGGATCCCCTTCTCATCCTTCCTGCAGCCGTGCTCGCTGGGTTATTGATCGCGGTGGAAGAACACCAGATCGATTGGGCGAGAAGTCAACGGTCAACTAGAGATAGTTACGCGGGATACACTAGTGAAGAACTGAAGTCTATTGTCGAGTCGCAATGGAACTTCCCCGGACCCGGACTCCCGTTTGATTTATCAGAAGCTGCCTGGGAAGACATACACCGGATGGGAGTAGCCAAGGAAACCATCGATCCAGCTGTATGGAAGAGGTCCGCAGCCGGATACGCCCAGGGATTCTTCAGCTCTATGGAGCGAGTAGAGAGACAACTGTTTCAACAACCTCAAGGACCTCAAGAGCAGGGATCGCTGCTTTATCAAGTTAGAGAAAGAGTTCTGCGGATTAGGCTAATCTTATCCGCCTTTGAGGAGGCTTCTAAAAGAAGACAAGACACGTCGTTGCAAGTTGCCGTGAAGACTTGGTTTCAACGGGTGAGTCGCCAGGTTCAAGGAGCAGCTCAGTG
>JAUCBJ010005291.1:0-38790 GCA_032718475.1 Nemertoderma westbladi
CCTATGCCGGTAGTGGGAAATACCGGGTAACATGCCTCGGGTATTGCCTGCTAGTTGTATATAATAATACAAATGTAATACCATATTGACAGTTTCATATTATAATCTGGAACGTTTTATAAAAACTTTTTTATAAAAGATTTACATTAAATAGGTATGACCTACAATTGCGCGGTGTAATTCATTTCATATTTAAGCATGTTCAATCAAGCTAATACTAGGTAGTATGCTTTAATTTAATTTAATCGTACACCCACCGAGACAGCGAGATGGGGAACTAAACTATGCTTACTATGCTATGACAGTATGACAGAATGCCAAAGTGCCTTTAGGGAACTCTTAAGGATTTATACTACAGTTCCCCAAAAGCACTCTGGCATTTTGGCATTTACGCTGGTTGCAATTATTTAGGTACCCGGAAATTACCAGAGTGCCAAAGTGCCTTTTGGGAACTATTCGTGTGACTTAGCCACACGTAGACCCAGACATGCATGTAATAGTGATCAGCTGACTGCAGACTGCTGATCGGTAGGTTTCGCCCCAATACAGCGGGCTTTCTCAGGATGCTCAAGCTAGCAGGACCCTGCTAGCCCTTATTTACTTGTTGTACATACCTACCGGTACGGTTTTTTACTATTAGTAGCTTGACGTTAAATATAAATATTATAAATAAAATTCATTGAACTGTCTTTTAATGCTCTAATAATGTTGGTATGTATACTGCATTATGTATATCGTACAAACTTTTTTTAACCATGTATTTTAACAAGCTCTAATTAATTTTACTTATATTGAAAATTTGAACTGAACTGTTGATTGAACCGTTTTATTTATTAAAGTATTCGTAATTGTATTACTGAACTTTATGTTGATCGTTGTCGTGTCACATATCTGCCTGTTTTTTAATGCCCCAATTATTGTTATCAAAATTTGCCGGTTTTAATGCTCTAAATATTTTACATATTCGTTTGTCACTTAATTGTCCGTTTTAAATCCCTAATTAATTATTTTGCTTATATTAGTTGATCACGAATTTGTCTATTTTGATACTTTTCGACACGCAATAAAATTACAAACTGCATTGTCAATTTGTAGTAATTAATTTAAGTATTTGTAATTGTATCACTGAACTTATGCTGATCGTTGTCGTGTCGTCACATATCTGCCTGTTTTTAATGCCCCAATTGTGTAACGTTATCAAAATTTGCCGGTTTTATTTTAATGCTCTAAATATTTTACATATTCGTTTACCGCTTACTTGTCCGTTTTAATATCCTAAATATTTCACTAATTTGTCTGTATTTGGTGCATTAATCTGTTAATTGAGTTTCTTATTTTCGTTTATCGTACTTTATCGCTATGTACAAATATCTTTAGATAGTGACTTAAGAGCCTTAGTGTACTTTTTAATTATTGTATTTATTGTATATTTATTTTATTATTATTATTATTATTATAAAATATAACTTCATATATCTGTATATTGATGTTATTTCAATTTACCTCTCTTTTATAAAGGCTCTAGTTCTATTCATTCATTGGTTAGGCCTACCTACGCAAAAATTTACCTAGGGGCCGTCCAAGTATGACGTCAGCACTTTAGGGGGGGGAGGGGGGTTGGGAAAATCTGATGACGTGCTGATGAGGGGAGGGGAGGGGGTCAGCCAAAATCTGACGTCAGCATGTTCATTTATAGGTGCTAGAAGAGATATAGCAGAAGAGTAAATAGCTTGCCTATTTTAATTGTTCGAAGCCCCCGAAGGCCCGTAGCACGACCTTCTGTTTCAGTTACCAGTCACCATGTTTCAGTGATTAGGACGCGTGCTACTGGGGTACTGCGGTACAGGGGTTCGCCTGAAAATGAAACATTAATCCTAAGCTAATGATTGTTAGAGACTGCAGTACCGTTACCTCTACCGGTTCATATAGGCTTATTATTAGCTTATGTTTGTTTATTATCATTCATAAACTGCTGTCGCATCAGGTACAAGTATGTAAACTAGGCATCACCCATGTGAAGAATACCAGGATTTCACTTTTCGGTCGACTTTTTATTGGAATTTTATATATGGAGAATTTTTATTTTTTTTTAATTTATCTTTATTAAGTGTTTTGTAGCGCTTATTTCTGTCTTATAACCTGTACATATACTAATTCGTTTATTGTTTTGGTTAGATTCAGCCCTTCAGTAACCTGTGTTTTTGGTGAAAACCTGGTATTCTTCACATGGGGGTAACTGCAAAGTGAAACATAACGGCAGAAAGTCTGGTATTCTTCACATGGGCCCGATAGGCTATCCTACTACAACTCTATACCTTCCTATATACTGTAGATAAGCTATGTAACAGCCAGCCCCCGTGCACCCCCTCCAACTGTCCAATGCAATATAATACCTTTACCCTGCTGATAATAGTTTATTCCAAAAAATTTTTTAATCTGATTTAGGGGGGGGGGGGGGGGGTCAACGCCTATCTGATGATATCTGATTTAGGGGAGGGAGGGGGTCAACATTTGGGGGAAAAGTGCAGACGTCATACTTGGACGGCCCCCTATGTGAAACTGCATTCCATCGGCTACGCGTAGCCTACTTACCTACGCGTAGGTTACGCGTAGCCTACACCTACGCGGAAAAGTCAAACCCTTCCACATTCCACAACACAACAGCCAGACAGCACAACCATGATTTATAAATGTCATGTACTGCTGTTGGCTGTACTGATATAACCAACAACACTAACACCGGTAATCTAAGAAATTACAGTAGGTACTGAAGTACCCGGGGGCAGGGGGGAGGGGACTGAACTGATCCAGTGATAGATGGATAGGCCTTGTTGGCTGGCTGGCGCAATTGCAGTAGGCCTACTGAAATTATTTTATAATAATGCCTGAATTCAGATATATCAATTAAATTTCAAACAAACACCTCAGGTGACCTCTTGCTATTGTGTTGGCCGGTGGCCTTTCTGCCCTTCAGCACTTAAACTGTTGTTCTTGAAATATATACAGATATAACTATCACATGACTGCTTGACTGTGGACTGCATGATGTCTATTAATAATGGTAATGTAAATGGTGGTCAGAATGATGAAACACATTCGATTATTAACTCAAACGACGAATCTGATGTAGATAGAGTTGAATCTTCTAAAAATATTCCGAGTGGCCAAGGGATATCTGTTTACTACACATTGCCTTCCGTTCGTTATTCAACCTTTGTTCGAGCCTTTATCTTTATTGATGCAGTTGTGTGTATCATTCTATGGCTGGTTGGTGGTCACAGTTCATATCTGGAGCTCAGTGTTACCAATTTCACATTCACAACATCGACGTTTGACTTGGCAGTATTGGCGGTGGTGCGGCTGTTAAGTCTTTTTTATTCTTACGCCCTATTAGAGGCAACTACGATTCGAATCCTTGATAGTTCGCTACCACCACCTCATCTTAGACGAATGAAATCCTTGTTACTCATTTCCATTACCGGAAATTCTTTTTTACATCTCATATATGCTGCCATAAAAGGAGGATTTGTTCTATATAACTTTATCAACAGTGAAAGTTACACTCCAATGCATCCTTCTTATAATGCATTATGCATTGCCGCGTTTGTTTTTACTGCTTTAGAATCTCTGATATCATTAACCAGTTCCCGCTGTTTTAATCGCATTGCAACAATTCGTAAAAAACACCGTGTAAATGTCCATGGTCAGGAGATAGACGAAGAGGGCAATCCTATCCTCAAAGCTAATCTTCGGCGTTTGTTCTCCTTAGCTAAGCCAGAAGCCGGTATTATAGCCGTCGCTGGGGTAATGTTGGTCGCTAATTCCGCTGTCCAAATGGTAATTCCGTTGTATTTCGGACGTGTAATCGATGCCGTTAACCAACCAACACTTAACGAACTCGATAAAACCGCGGTTCAACTAGCTGGAATATTCGCCGCAGCTGCTGTCTCTGCGTTTCTTAGGGGTTGGCTTTTTACTCTAGTTGGCTACCGGCTGGTCGCTCGTGTCAGGAAGGACGTGTTTAACTCTGTAATACGCCAAGAAATTAGCTTCTTCGATTCAACAACAACAGGGGAAATTATGAGTCGGTTATCATCCGATTGCGATGCGGTTCAGTCCAGTCTCGTGCTAAACATCAACATTATTATGCGATACACAATTCAGATAATTGGCTCGCTCGCTATTATGATAACACTGAGCCCACCACTTACAGGGGTTCTGTTGGCCGTTGTCCCTATAGTTGCTGTCGGCTCACAGCAATATGGAAATTTTCTTAAAAAGATGCGAAAGAAGTATCAGGATTCACTGGCGGAGGGCGCCTCTGTGGCAGAGGAGAGTCTATCTAATATAAGGACGGTGCGAGCATTCAGCAATGAGTTTAATTCTATGGAAAAATATGCCGAGTTCATGACAAAGAGTTGTACTATTGGGCAACGCATCGCATATCTTTATGGTTTTTTCCAAATGTTTATGGGTTTGGTAGGACAGGGAGCTATTGCACTAATTCTTTGGTACGGTGGTAAACTAGCGTGGGAGCACATTCACGGGGTCCCTGGAGCCAGCAGTCTTACTGTCGGGGTCCTCACATCCTTCCTCATGTATATGCTCAATATTGCCATGGCGCTGGCCTTTATTGCCCAGACCTACGGCGAATTCATGTCTTCCCTGGGAGCGTCGATCCGTATCTTTGGGTTGATGGATCGGCGTCCGGCCATCCCGATCAAAGGGGGTTCCCGGTATCCCGATCTCGATGGCGAGATTCGTTTCGAAGGGGTTCGATTCACCTACCCGAGTCGGCCCGACAACGAAGTCCTTAAAGGGATCAGTTTTACGGTTCCGCAGGGGAAGGTCGTGGCTTTGGTCGGCCATTCCGGGGGTGGAAAGTCGACGGTTGTTAATCTAATCGAACGATTTTATGAACCAACAGCCGGTAGGATCTACCTCGGGGGGTATGACTTAAATTCTCTGGACCCATTGTGGTACCGAATGAAGGTGGCCCTGGTGAGTCAAGAACCGGTTCTGTTTGCGGTGTCAATAACCGAGAATATAGGGTTTGGGAAGCCGTGCACTGACGATGAGATAGAACAGGCCGCTAGGAAGGCGAATGCGCACGAATTCATTCAAGGGTTCACGGAAGCGTACGGCACAGAGGTTGGGGAGAAGGGGGTTCGTTTATCTGGAGGTCAGAAGCAACGTGTCGCGATAGCCAGAGCCCTGGTGATGGATCCAAGAATCCTGTTGTTGGACGAGGCGACATCTGCGTTGGATGCTGAGTCGGAACATCTCGTACAGGAGGCCATCGACAACGCCATGCACGGGCGCACCGTGTTGGTTATCGCTCATCGTCTGTCCACTGTGAGGAACGCGGATGAAGTCATTGTGATTGATAAGGGTGAGATAGTAGAGAGAGGGACCCATAACGAGTTGGTGGCAAAAGATGGTGTTTATAAGAAACTGGTTATAAGACAACTGAACCTGGATAACAGAAATTAACTAAAAAGATAATTAATTATTTTAATTATTATTATATTAATTTCTGATGCCACCATGTTGCTTTTTTTCTCCTGAGCTGTAACTATATCCACTAAGACATGGTAGTTTTAAAGTTCACCACAATTTAGATAGTTATCCAGCTAGTTGTCCATGATGGTCATAGTATGAGAATTATTTCCAGAGCAAAAGGTTTGAAATATGCCAGTTACCCTGTAGCCTTCGCTTTATTCGGTTCTCATTATACGTAAATGTAACATTAACATTTAGATATATAGGATGGTTAGTGGGGCAGCGTATTTTTTCAAAAAGTTCACCGTGAAAAGTAAAACTATAGATAATTTGTCTAGAAAACCAAAAAAAAGAGCCGAATGACAAATTTGGAAGATGAATTTTGTAAGGTTAAAATTGTAGATTCCAGGGTTTTTTTGGCGCTAAATATGGCGCCAGCGCCATAGCACACGGCCGTGGCGCCAGTGGCAGGAAGCTCGATGCGCCAGCAGCGCCATCGAGATTTCTCCGAGATTGAGTTTCGCACTGGCCTCGAAGATGCGGATGATCTAGCAAATGTCATGGGTGATAGGGAGTTGTGGCGGCGCAATTTTGTCGACAAGCCGGCACATAATTCTTGAAAAGGCAGCATGTCGACCCTAGTACAGTAGTAGTAGTAGAGATTCGCCGCATATTCTCTGATAACAGTACAGTATCGGTATTAAAAAAATATTTAAATAAATATAGATTTCAATCATTAAAATTTTTGAAGCGGTGGGGTGGGCACAATTTGAATGTTCAACTACCGGTAGTTAGTTGAAATTGTATGTTATCTAAATTTATTACGTAACTAGAGAGCCGCTTAACTACATAAACTAATATTGGATATTGAGTTCCGTTTTGGAGTTCGCCTTGCAGACATTAAAGTTGCAATAACTTTTGATTGTGTGAATGGATTTTACTCAAATTACGTGCAAACCTTTTCTACTTCGATGCTCTTTTAACAATAATAATAGTAATAGAAGAATTAATAAACTTTAATAAATCCACCAAAAATATTATAATTTACTATTTTTCTCCGGGAAAAAAAGGGAAAATCCTTTGGGTACTTTTTTTCCTAGGGAAAAAAAATTGGGGGTATATTCGAGAGAAAAAGTATCAATTAAAGAATAAAATAGTTTACTTTGAAAATAGTTAAAATTACAAGAATTGAATTTGAAAAAAATATTTAAAGAAGAAGATTTAAAATTAAACGACTAACTTTATATTAATTAAAATGAATATACCGGTAACTCAAATGTAAACCATTAAACGTGAAACGGGATAGTAAATGAAAAGGACTATAATGAAGTAACTTAATATTGAGCAATTCTAGTCCTTTTCATTCATTTAAATTATGTTGATTAATAATTAATATGAATGTTAGTTGTTTTTGTTTAATTTTATTTTTGCTGAGCACATAAGCACTAGCAAGCTTACGTCGTAGTGTAAGCTTACTGGTACTACTGGTTAATCAGCAGTAGGTGGTAAAGTAGTTAGTAGTACGGCGGTAGTATTAGTATTAGTAGTGGTAGTATCTTTTATGGCACTTGGCGCCATAGAAAATTTGGTCGATGGCGCCAACTGCGCCGTCAGCAAATTTCAAAAAAAAACCCTGGTAGATGCCATGCATTACCGCTGTAACGCTTGATTTCTAATTGATTTCTGTATTGCTAAATTTGTGTCATATGTATGCTTTTGTACGCCACCCTAACCCCACTATTTGTCTGTCACTTCTCATGATAATATTTTGTTCAAACCATTTCATGTTACTTTCGATACGAACTACAGCTAATTGTGCCGTCTTTTTTTGTGTTACAATAATTAGTAGATAGATAATATATTGTATATACTTGTACAGCAGCTGTATAAATCCCATTATTTTTTTCGGAAGGGGAGGGGGGTTGGGGCGTTGACGCAATAAAAATTAATCCTTCTCCGGGGGAAAATCGACGGAAACAACAGCTGATAAGCCTACTCCCACCCAGTAATAAGACTAACCTGTACTATTGATTTTATTTTATTGCTTTGATTAGAATAACGTGACACTGTAACCTGCTCCTTTCGATAAATTAATAGGACTAATTTAACATTGAGACGAGGTTTTATTTCACCAAGATGTGAATTTGACCCCCCCCCCCCCCCCCCCCCCGTCTCATTATTTTATTTGTTTATTTGAAAATAATTATGCACTAGCATGTGGTGCAGGACGATTTATTTTTATTATGTCCCTACTTACGCCGAACCATGTATGTATATATATATGTATAAATATCTATGTATATATATATATACGTCCAGTATACTAAATGTAATCACAAGACATATTTTGAATGCATCCTAAATTAATTACTATTTCCAAGTATCTAACTACAGGGATTCGATTCGTGATGGTTTAAATAATTAATTGGTACTTTAAACGTTTTGCAATTTCCCCCGCTGTTGATCAGGAAATAACTTCATGAATCACTTGTAATGTGCTATTTTATGATGAACATGACAGCGTCGAATACATTAAAGGCAGCCCTATATATTATTTGCAAGCACCGTAGATGCTGTTAAATATTCATATTTTACTTGGTGCATTAACCTAACCTATTTGTACCTAATAATAATATATTGTATTTATTTCATAAATATAACATTTTATAATTTCTTATGCACTTACGTTTTCACGAACCATGCAAACATTGCTGAATTCTTCAACAATTACCGCTTTGCTCGTGCTAAATACCTGTCTACTCTTGTAAAATAATTATTTCAGAATAATGAAGTTTCCGTCAATTGAATATAGTGACAAAAGGTTTTTGTAATCTGAGACACCGAGAATCAGTGAGGATTTTTATGGAGATGAGAACTGTAAGCCCATTGAGTGGTAGAAAGTATCTAATTCATTATAGTGATAGAAAGTCTTTCTATAACTAGCAAATAAAATTTTTCTATAAATAACTAAATTAGACTCAGTTAGTGTCGCTGCTAGTTCAGTCGGCAGATCTGTGTTTTTATTTACTGGTTAGGTTGAATTTGAGTTAATAAGTTACATGCAATCCAAATAATCCATTGGAAATGAATTACACCATTAATAATTGGAGTTGGAGTATAGTTTCTTAATCCCGTGAAACCCCCCCCCCCCCCCCCATTTTTGTCTCCATCGATATTGCACAAGTTGCACCGCGACCCCCACTCCTATATGTTGTGGTATTGCAGGGATTACAAATATTTAATATAATCTTAATATTTCCTTGCGAAATAGCTGATATATGGGTTGAGCGTTAGAAAGCTGCATGTTTTTGCTTCCTCTGCCTGCGGGCCAATTATAATATTTAATAATTAACCAAAATTCTGGAAGGTTATTTAATTAATTTCATGTTTCTAGGGTAAAATGTAATATTTAGGGTTACATTTGCGTAGCCTAGCTATGCATGCACAAAATATTCTAGAATATGGTGTATTTATTTAATAGAATATAAATGGCACCACTGTATTTTTCGAGTCACTAAAAATAAAGAAATTTTCACTAAAAATAATTAGATTTTCTCTACTGTATTTATGTCAAAATCACTAAAAATAATCGCTTATTGTGGGCGCGAGGAAACAGTTTGTTACCGGTACACAGAAATTCTTTATTCTAATTTTATTGTCTAATATTAGGCATATGTATATTACTGATTACCGACACACGCACAGAATGAATTAATTGATTTATATAGGCCTACATTACATATATATAATAGCATGCCAGTATGGTAGGATGTCAAAGGTCAAACTGCAGAATGGGTAGACCGGTACACGTGTGAATGGTGTAATCAATATGAAATATAATTAGGAATGATAATGAGGGTTACATGGCTCCCTTCGTTAAGTGCGGAGCACTATGGTTAACATTAATCAAGAAACTAATCATATTGTAGGCTTTAATTAAGAAACTAATTAAAGGTATATGAAAAAAAAAATAACGGAAATCGCCTAGATATGTTTGAGAAAAAAAAATGGCAACACATATTATTTAAATATTTAATTATTACCACAAATTAATACATTTTGTACAGAAAATTAATTCCGCGGTGATACGCACCTATCCGGAATAGACAAAAACAGCACGACTACAACAAAATAGGTAAGCATATGTTAAACGCAATACCGTTGGATTTAATGATTGGATCTTAATGGTTTTAGTTCAATCAGAAATGTGGATAGTTTCAATTAATGAAAATGTTACACACTTTTTAGTTTTCGGTTTAGTGTACTTCACACATTCAGAAACAACTGGTTTCACTCTGTCGAGCGTCAACTTTTCAATTTTTGAATGGCGTTCTATGTCGATAGTTTTACTATTTCGCGAAACTACTCTATACGGTCCCGCATAAAGCGGTTTCAATGATCCAGTTTTCTTAGGTTCTTTTACCCAGACATGAGTTGCTTCAGACAATTCTTTGGGGATTGATGCTTTTGATTTATATTTTCTAACTGGACTCTGAAAATTATCAACTTTCTCGAAGAGCCGAGATGTGAAATTATGCCAGTTAAAATTATCGAACTTATCAGACTTGTCCGAAAATTCGAAAAATTGACCTGGTAATTGAAGCTCTGTGCCATATACCAGTTGTGCAGGCGAAAACTTGTGCACTCCGATATTAGAGCGCAAACCCAACAAAACCAATGGTAGTTCATCAAACCAATAGGTTGAATTACATTTTGATCGAAGATAATTTTTTAACTGACGGTGAAAACGTTCTATAGTCCCGTTACAGGACGGGTGATAAGCAGTTGTACGACGCCGTTTTGTGCCAAGGGACTTCATTAGAGAGCTCCAAACTGCTGACTCAAATTGTGCGCCGCGATCCGTAATGACAGTACGTGGCACACCGAACCGGCTTACCCAATTGAAAAGGAAAGCTTGGGCAACTGTTTCTGTCGTAATATCTTTTAGGGGGACTACTTCAGGCCACCTAGTAAACCTATCAATGATAGTGAGTAAATACTTGTGTCCTTTGGACACCGGTAGAGGACCTACTAAATCTATATGTACAGTTTCAAAGCGACTGTTAGTCGGGATCGTTTCTACAGCAGTTTTCGTATGCGTTGAAATTTTTGACTGTTGGCACTTTTGGCAAGCTTTCGCCCACATTTTAATTTCACGTCGCATTCCAGGCCAGATATAGCGGTTACTTATTAAATTGAAAGTACCATCTGGTCCAGCATGAGAAAGTTCATGAAATTTATCAAAAATATGATGTCGCAAAATTGAAGGTAAGTATGGTCGATTATGGCCTTTTGATTTGTCGCACACTAGGATATTACCATCTTCTAAATGTGCGTATTGTAAAGGTAAAGTAGTTGACTGAAAGAAACTTTGTAGCGATTTATCTTGCTTTTAATTCACAATTTTATTCAAAATAATTCACTAAGCACTCAGAAATAATATTGTAAATCTGAAAAAAAATATGATTTAACACTAAGTATCATCGCTTTTTCACTTTTTAGAGTAAACATCTCTTCATAATCGGTTGGAATTTATATCTCCTAACCCAAATTTACTGAATTTTTCAAATCTGACAGAAAAATCAAGTTTGGCCCTGGACTTCTAGAATATTAATTTATATTTAATAATTAAGGTATAAATAATATTCTAAAAGTCCATGGTTTGGGGTACAATAACATCACTAAAATGTACTACTGTACTGTATATGTAAGACTTACTCGAGTTATAAATATGAGAAGTCAAAAGTGAATTATTTAAAATATCATATCTATGTAAATTAATAGCGTACTGCCACAAAATAAATGCCATAAGAATAACATATTATTGCTGAATATACTTGGAAAAGCAACGTCTGACATTCCCTTGGTCACATACATAACTTATTCAATGTAAAACTTTGCTTATGTTGTTTGTAACATCCGACACTTTTTTGAACATTTTATTCAATAACTTTGTAGCTGTTACTTGTAACCATTTAATTTAAATTGATGAAGAATGGCCCAGGTAATAACCGCAATAGTGTGCAAACCCACAGGATACAAGGCATTTCACCTTCAGAATATTGAAGAATCAGTCTCGTAACATCCAACACGTAACGTCCAACACCAACAGTGTAACTTAACTAAAAGGTAAACAGTGTAACGTCAGACGAGGTTATTATAAATTTGCCGCTATTGGAAAAGCAGCATGGCTGTAAATAATAACAAATCAATCGTCGAATGTAGAGCTGTTGGCTGATTGGATGGCCTTTAAAATATGTGTCTCATATAGGTACAACTGGAAGTATTTTTGTGCGAAGAACATGATGACAATGCGGGGGTAGTAAATATTACAGGGAATGAAGGTCAGCACCCGCAATCTAAAAATGAAGTATCTTTGTTCACTAGACTAGAAACAGCCTGTGGGGCGAGCCACGCAGTCAGGACGAGCCTTAGCGCACAATTATAATTAGTAAATAGGGCAAAATTTCATGTCCGTCTGTCTGTGTCTGTCTGTCCGTCTATCTGTCTGTACTCTGTAATGAAAAATTCATTCGTAAATGACTTTTTAAGATTTTAACCATATTCAACCAAATTTTGTATGGGCATACTAGAGAAAAAGTTCCAATATTTTTGAAAATTTGGCATCTTCCCGTTCCAAATATATTGGAACTTTTCCTCTCGAACTTTTAACTCCAGATCAAATCGAACTTGCTCAAGTTCGCGTGCTGCGCGACGCCCCACGGGCGTGTTCTAATGAGCTGTCTAGATCAGTTATGTACTTGGCAGGATTTCCTCGACTTCTGGAGCCAGTAGGTGGAGTTATCATCACCCCATCATCATTTTGATTATCTAAGGACATGCTAAGAATGTTGTCAACCACAATTATGAACAAGAATGGTGCAAGTGTGTCTCCCTGGAGGACGCCCCATAACACTTCAAATGGTTCTGTGTTGCCGTCAACAGTAGACACAAAAGTTGTCGAACCATAGTATACTGATCTAACCCTATTAACTCTATCTAACACTATATACTCCCCCTATTAACACTCTTTATTACATTGTATTCTTGACTCTTACGATATTTTACGTTTATATTATTAGATCTCTTATTATGTGTTAATGTTCAATGGAGTTTCCGTCGTCTTATTGCCCCTTACCGCTTATAATCCTATATTATTATCTTACATGTTGTCTATAATAAATACGCTCCTAATTGCCAATCAAATAAACAAATTATTCTTCTTTATGGGACGTAACCGTGTAAACTGGGTGAAATCCATCTATAGTTGAACATATTACAATCACATAGATCATCTTATTGTTTTACACACAAGAGCATATCAATCGCTCTTACAGTTTATCCTTCCACCTTAGCAATAATTTCATCAGGAATCACATATAATGAAAGTATGCTGAACATACGTGAGCGAGAGACTGAATCAAAGGCCTTGAAGAACTCAACAAAGATAACAGCCAGATGCCTGTCTTTCTTTTTTGATAACTCTTCAATTATCCTTCTAAGTTCCAAAATGGGCTTCATGGTCCCACGACCTTTACGGTACCCATTTTTCCACATAGTAGTCTCTCAATAGGATCCCTGATGCGATTTAATATAATTCCATTTAGCTTTGCAGCAATCGAGATCAATGAGATTCCCCGAAAAGAACCATAGAGTGTTAGTTTACCCTTCTTGGGAACTGCCATCAACTTATTTGTTTTCATTTCTTGTGGGACTCTTGTTGTTCGGTACATGTTAATACTGTATGTAGTTATACGGTATGTATGTACACTATATTATTGTGGTTGATGGTTTCACTTTTCAATTAACTAAAAATAACAACAAAACAAAATAATATATTTTATATTTAATCATAATATTTTACATTATTATCAAGGACAAACACGTAACATCCGACACGTAACATCCAACACCGAAACTATTACCTTCATTGCCATTGTATTTCTAAAAACTCTCTGTGATCTAATGAAATATGTTATTTTGTATTACAAATAATATAGACATATGTGAGGATAAAAATTTCAAATGCGTGATGAGGACAAAATATTTAAAAGATTTAAATTTTCGTTAAAAAAATGTCCGTTTTTAGTAAACATCCGACACCTCATCTTGTTTGTATTTATAGCCAATTTAAAATTTGCTAATTCGGAAAATTAACTGCTACACGAGACATTGATTGTTAGAAGTGGGTCTAAGCTACACGAGACATTGATTGTTAGAAGTGGCTCTAAGCTTACTTTTCGTTCTTATTTCAGTATTTTTTTGTTGCTAAATAATCAGAAATACACAACACATACAGTGTATGTCGGTAACTTCCGAAACTATGGAACATCCCATACAATCAGAAAGTACTGTGTCTGGTTTGGTACCAACTAGATAAATAAACCAACTGCATTTTATTTAGCAATTTTTTTGGAATCTATATTACCTTATGGCCGAAAAAAGTCTACAAAAATTTGTTTTGAGGAAAATAAATTTATTCATTGAAATTCTACATAAATTTTCATAACACAAGCCAAACAAAAGGAACAGTAGAGAAGAGTAAGTAGCAAATTGGTGATGTTCCAGAATAATTTAATTAATTTCACAATAGTGTATGCTACAATTCAATGCGGAATGAATAAAATGTTGGCCTGTCACACGTAAATTGTTAGATCTCGGTAACTATAAGTCGCATCCAATTTTTAAATATATCAAACACTTCACAATATATTAATCTTCTAAATTTAGAAGGCGTGGTAGCTCAGTTGGTTGGGCGCTGGGCCTTCAATCTATTGGTTATAGGGTCAGCCCCGCCAGGGTCCACTCAGCCTTTCATCCACTTGGTGGGATAGGAGTAGCGCCCACCCCTACCCGACTGTTTGCTTTGCTTGAAATTTAAAAAAAATATACAATTCCAATTGTAAATTTGGGCTTGCTGCAGTTATTTTAGGCGTAATTTATGTATTTGTTTTAGTTTAAAACCCACAATAGTTTATAATATAAATATAATTAATACATTAACAAAAATAACAGTTCCTCCACGACGGAGTTTGCCCATTTTTCTATTGTCATAAACAGGGGGATAACCGGGTAATTTGTAAAAGTCAGCAAAGTCGTTATCAGTTATAAATGTTTCGGTTAGAGTAATTACATCGAATTTAAAATTTGGAATGGTGAGAAAATCAGTTAGAGCTGATGAGTATTTTGGTAGGCTACGACAATTGAAATTAAAGATAGATAGCGAATTATTTGGCTTCAATTTTGCAAATTTTTCGTTAAATTGCATTTCTGAGATAATAGACCTACCATTCAACCATTGTTGATATGGAGATCTAATAAATGATTATCAGGGTCAATTTGGTTGAAAATTTGGTTTAAAATGTCTGTAGTATTTTGACTAGGGCGGACATTACTTATTTTCAGACTGAAAGATATCAGAATCGTATCGTCGTTATCGTCTGGAAAGGAAAAATTTCAATAATACACAATAAGTTGCAGAAGTTTTCAGTGAACGTTGGAGGAACGCCGGAATTGGAAAGTGAAAGGTGAGACTCGCACGGATAGTGATAATTATATTTAAAAAAACAGATAGAGCATATTGTAAACGTAATATCAGAGAGGACGAAAATGTAGTGCAACAGAAGAAGCAAGAGGTAGCCTGGGGAGAAGGTACTGGTGGGGAATGAGAATACATGCAAAGATAAGAGCCGAAATATTAACTTAGTCATTGAGTTATTCTCATTGCCCGCCTGACTACGAAAGCGAAAACACAACTGGAAATTAACAAAAACAACAACACCAACAACAACAACAAAACAACTTACAATAGAGTGAATACTAGAAGTCTCCCTACGTGGAGTGCGGACCGAAAAATTGGCGAGTGTTTATATGGAACATTTGAAAGAGCACCTACCAATAAAGGTCAATAATAGGCCTATGCTTGCTTCAGAATCAAAACAAAAATTGTGTTCCGAAGTGCTTCCATTTTTCAACAAACAGACAAAGGGTTTGGTTTACTGGTACTTTTGTTTGGAATGGCTGTAGGGGTAGGCTACATTATTACTGTTTTTTAGTGTACTGGCTGACCCCGACCGATACGTTATCGGCCTATTAGTGTAGGCTGCTGTTCTCATAATCGTATAATATACAGTATCTCATAATCGTATAATATACAGTATCTCATAATCGTATAATATACAGTAGTCATCATAACTGGATAGGCAGATAGGCCTACTGTCAGACTGTTGTAGTGTAGCCTAGGGGGCTTTGCGTAGATATTTGATCTATATGTCGTAAAATATAATATTTACAAATCAATATATTTATTCTCTATGGTGTAATTGATAAGTGAACTCTATTGTGTAATCGATTGGTGTATTCTATTGTGCAATTGATTCATATATTAATTACCACAATATACAATGTAAGGTACTGCAAAAAAAAAAAAAAAGCGTAGGCCTTGTTCAGTTGTTCAGTTGTTATAATTTTTTTTACTTTAATTGGACTGTTGGAAGCTTGGTCTACACAGTAGGGCTCGATCGGAGCTCCGGCCTCCGGCTCCGGCCATTTTGGCACCTCCGGCTCCTGCTCCGGCTCCGGTAAAAATATTGCCGGAGTTAATTTTTTAATAAAGTATTATATTTCGTGCATATTCTAATCTGAACAATTATTTAACACTATAAGTAGGCCTACTGTAGTACAGCTTCAATATCAAGTATAATCTGACTGTCTGATAATACTGCAGTCTGGCTGTCTGGCAGTATTTATACTTAAAGTCAATGACTGGCTGACTGTACTGCAGTCTGGCAGTAGGCCTACTGGTACTGGCCAGCTGGCTGACTAGCAGACTATTACAGATAGGCAGATAGGCTAGGCCCTACTTTAAAAAATTGTAAATGCTATGATTGTACACTGTCAGACTGTACCACTGCAGCCATTTACTGCTGTCAAGCATGCCAGCATACTGTACTGCAGTACTGGTACACGTACGGTAGGCTACCTACAGTAAGGTACAGTCAGCCAGTTCATGTCTTTTGTACAGCCAGATGGGGGCTGGATTCTGCAGTTTTTAAGTGGAAATCCCCGTAGCTTATCATTGGAATTTTTAAACTTAAACGGGCACTCTCAATAAAATTTGGGCACGAAGATATTAGTATCATTAGAACCGGCTTTAAATTCTACACCTTGACGTGCTTGTACAATAAATTTAGAGCTTGTATGAAGAAGTTATTGTAAATAATATAATTAAATCAAAAATCCAGCCAGATGATATTTACCAGCCAGATGGTGTCCAAACATAACCTCTCTGAGATCAATCAGAGAGCCGACGTACTAGTATGTCACTCAAAAGCTCCGTATTGCCAGATGGCTGCCAATTATTTACAGCTCACTGGACTCTACATACATACATACCAGTACCATTGACACAACAGCAACAGACTAACCAACCAACTAATAGACTACCGAATCCACAGCCCATACTCTGATACTGCAATACTAGTGGCAAGCCAAGTAGCCTAAAACGCCGTGGGGGATATATCACCCAGTAAGCTTAGCCTACTATAACAAACTGCAGAACTTTATTTAGCTCAACAGCTGTAGTTTCATAAGGCTGTACTAAAAAAATAAAATTAGATTCGTCATTGTTCATAATTAGCACATTAAAGCTTTTACTGCCCTCGTTCTATTATTTCACTCACTGTCGCTAGGGAAACAAAATCACTCGTGCTGTAACGCTATAAAAGTTCTATTTTGTGAACAATGACGTATATATAGTTAATATTATTAAACTATCAACTATACCATCAGACCATGGCATGACCGATGACCGCAATACTCAATTAGATAATATGTAATGTAAGGTAAAGTAAGGTTAATTACTTTATTAGGTAATATGTAAGGTTAATTACTTTATTGGCTAATATGTTATGTAAGTTTATTACTTTATTATGTAATATGTATAAGGTTAATTGCCATCCATGTATTTAGATTATTCAATTATGAATATTTTCATAAGCCATGTGCCATGTCACAATGTCTATTGTCTATCAGTAGCAGCCAGCTTATGGCTTGTGTATGAGAGAGGAAAAGTTACATCCAAAGCACAAACAGATAACGCTGTATAATTTAACGCATTTTAAACTTTAACACAAAATCAACTTATTATTACAACTTACAAACTTAACGTAAGGTTAATTCAGCATCTACAGTTCACAGTTGTAATCCAGGCACAGCACCAAGCACCAAGGGGCGCCTCTATTTCAGTTATACCCAACCTCCCACAGAGCGGCTACATCACAAGAACACCTGCAAGCATTGCGGCTATATCACAAGAAAATCTGTCAAGCATTGCGGCTACATCACAAGAAAGTCTGTCAATCATTTATCAGAGCTGGAGAGGGTTAACTCCTTCAAATCATACTGAACAAAGCAGCCCGATAACGGAACTGCAATTGGCCAGCCAGTTGATATCCAGACCAGCCAGGTGCGGGCTGGTGTTTCTATGAACTGGCTGGAAAAAAGTGAGATTTCATCTGGCTGCACAAAACCTCTAACTGGCTGACTGTACCTTACTGACCTACAGTACACACCTCTCTGCCTCTACCAGTCTACCACAGTTAGACAGTTAGCGAGTTAGGTACCGGTACTGTAGGTAATTTTTAGCCGTCAGCGTCAGGCCGTCGCCGTCAGCATCAGGCCGTCGCCGTCAGCGTCAGGCCGTCTGTCCGTGATAAATTAATTACTTAAAGTTTAAATTGAAAATTCGTAAATCTATAAATTATGAAATTAATTAGACCTACAGTATGATTGATTATGAGCGATTGGCGAACGATAACCATACTTTATTTTTTTTAAATAAATAATTAAATTTTGAAAATTTTGAAAAACTCCGGCTCCGGCTCCGGCCAAATTGTCCAACTCCGGCTCCTGCTCCGGCTCCGGCCAAATCCCAACTCCGATCGAGCCCTACTACACAGTCAGACAATCTGACAGTTCTGCAGTTTGTCCTATCCTACAGTCAGACAGTCCTAATTCCTTTCCTACCTGTGCCGTCAAACCGTTCAGCCGATAACAGGATAACACTTTACAATACAGCAATAGGCTGATAGGACAATTACAATATTTGAGAACCTTTTTAGGGTAGGCCTACCAGCTGAGCTGACCAGCCTACCGGTACCGTCAGGCAGTCAGTTAGGGTAAGATACCCCAATTCCGGACAGAATTCGAGAATTTTCCTTTATTGTAGCTCAGACTGTCAGAGCTCAACCATAGTTTCCTCCAATCAAAAGATGATTCTAACAGTACAGGACATTATCCTACATCAAAATAAAATCTTAACATTGAGTGCCCAGCGCCCCTATTGAAAAGTTTTACATGTACGCCGAGCAGCCGAGCACGTTCGGCGCAGCACTAGAACTTGCGCCGGAAGGTGGCGCAGAAATGTGCTACGCCTGGTAAACAAGCTGACAAGTCCCTAAAAGGTGCCACCCTGCTCCATAGCGCGGGAAATTCAAATGATTGAAAGACATGTAATTTGTACTGGAAAGGGTGGCAGATCAGATCTGCTACCTATATTTTGGCGGTAAATTCAAATCTGTTTTAACATTGAATACATGAATAGAGTAAGACTTAAATGTAATTCATTGAATCAGAATAAATTATTTCTTATCGGTTTAACTCACTCATCCGTTATTGTTGTTGTTTTAGCTATTCTGGGACTTCGAGCAGCACGTGAACAACTAAGCTGACTGGTTATCTAGTCTGGGGCCAGGTTGGAATTCATGCATGAGCGCGCAGGTACGCTTTGTTGTTTTGAGATCACCGCGCACCTGAAATTGGCTCGTCGCGCACCTCATCATCCATACAAAATCGCGCAGCTCATGTCATGCATATCTCAAAAAATCGTGCAGGTCATATGAACAATTTTACATTCCTATTTTACAAGTTTGAGCGTTTTAAGCTTATCTTAGTACGGCTGTCTGTCTGTACGTTGAATCTACATAATACATGTAATTTTTGCAACATCAAAATTGTTAATATTAAAAAATATTTTTTGAATCCACTACATTTAGACATTTACATTTGAAAATACATTAACTCTACTGTATAAAATTTGAATAAATATGCAATAGTTAAGTTATACTTATAATACATTGTTACTTCTGACTTTACCTGTTTACTAACGTAACATAGGCAATAGGCATAGGCTGATAGGCCTAATAACAATAGAGTACTGTCTGACTGTCACTGTAAATAAATAAATGACATAATAAATAGACAAATTCAGCTCCGGTTGCCTGTACAGTATTATGGAGAAATGATGTGACAGTTTGAAGAATTGGAAATGAGAAATAACGCGAGCGAAGCGAGCGAAATTTTTTTTGTGTATTTTCGTGATTTCAATTAATTTGTGGCGCGCATCAGAGCTGCGCGCTGAGGCGCAACGCGCACCTGTCTCACCCAAACGCGCAACGCGCACCTGTCTCACCCGAACGCGCACCTGTCTCACCCAAACGCGCAACGCGCATCTGGTTTGCGGTCATTCGCGCAGGTACGCGTCCGAGTTTTGCAGCATGAATTCCAACCTGGGTCTGGGGCTTCGAGCAGCACATGAACAACTAAGCTGACTGGTTAACTAGTCTGGTACTTCGAGCAGCACGTGAACAACTAAACTGGCTGGTTACCTAGTCTGGTTCTTCGAGCAGCACGTGAACAACTAAACCTGACGTTAACTAGTCTGGGGCTTAGAGCAGCACGTGAACAACTAAACTGGCTGGTTACTAGGGCTCGATCGGAGTTGGGATTTGGCCGGAGCAGGAGCCGGAGTTGGACAATTTGGCCGGAGCCGGAGCAGGAGCCGGAGTTTTTCAAAATTTAAAAAATTTAATTATTTATTTAAAAAAAAATAAAGTATGGTTATCGATCGCCAATCGCTCATAATCAATCCTACTGTAGGTCTAATTAATTTCATAATTTATAGATTTACGAATTTTCAATTTAAAATTTAAGTAATTAATCTATCACGGATAGGGTTCAACAGAAGGCACTTTATGGGGCCGAACCGAACCGAACCGAAGCAGGGCCAACTTCGGGCCGAACCGAACCGAATCCGAACCGAAGTTCAGAAAGTTAGCAAGTTATGGTCATAAATTCGTATTTACGTCACTATACTGGCTGACTGGCAGTGGCAGACTGGTACCTATTTGGTCTGCGGACTTAGCAAGAAAGCTATGATTAATTAAAAAAATAAGTACTACAAAATAAAATGGCAATATTTACATTACTGTACATTACTAACCTAAACTACTGTATACTTACTGTATGCACCACATTTTCACCTGTAGTAAAGTAAGCCGTACAGTAGTGACATCAAATTTAGAAAACCTCACTAAAAGTACAGGTAGTCTTTGTAATACTATTTATATGAGGTAGTAGGTATATTTGGTATTATGTATCAAAGTTATGATTAATCAAAAAATAGGTACTACAAAGTAAAACAGCAATATTTAGCCTAACCTAAACTACTATATAATTAAGCTAATTTTGAAACTACCCAAGTAACCTGGAAACAATTAAAAAAATAATGCCATTTAAATGGAAGTTTAGTCCAAAATTAAGTGTGTAAACGTTAAGCAGACAGGGTGCGCTGCAGACAGTGGTGCAGACACTGGTGCAGAGGCGCAGACACTGGCAGTCGGTGATATAGGCGATTTTGGACTTATTACAATTTTGGAACTTTGTGCGAGGGTAGATTCCGAAATCGGAATACACTCCAAAATTGGACTTTTCTAAATTAAAAAAAAATATTTTAAAGTCCTGCAAGTATATTTCCATCATAAATTCTATCATTTTTCAATAAATATGTTTTTTGTGCCAAATTCATTATTCCTACCATGCTTTTGCAGAAATGTATTCATACATTCCAAAATTGGACTTTGTTTGCAGAGATGCTATGGGGGATGACTGCTGTACCGTAACACTAGTAACAAGGTACAGGGGTCCGACCATAAGGCTATATGGACACAACTAGAGCTGTACCCTGTGCAGCTGTACAGCACAGTTTTACGCTAGAAGCACAGCTGCAGCTAGACCCTAGACCAAGCAGCAGCTTGGTCTATTGGTGACATTCCTGGGCTTCCAATTAAGCCCAAGGAAGCCCAGTTTCGATCCCTAGATGGTCCTTGTGAGTGGTCGATAAATGGGAACCAAGGCAACTTTGGAAAACATAATGGAAGAGGTTTACTATAGAATATCATCCATGGTGGTGAACAGGCATTCCTTGGCTTAATGAGCCTAAAAAGATTATCCCATTCAATCAGCCTCAGCCAATATCATGAATTGGGGTGTTAGCTATGATGGAAAATAAATAGACCTCTTAATCGTTTCAATAATATATTGTTTTAGTGTCTCATGTGCTGCGCGAAGGCCTTTGAACCGTTTCAACAGATTGCTTTAGTATCTCACATACTGCGCGAACGCGAAGGTATCTTAAACGTTTCAACAGTTTGTTACACAATGTTGGAGTACGCCACGTGCTGCGCGAAGGTCTCTTAAACGTTTCAACAGCTTGTTACACAATGTTACAGTGCGCCACGTGCTGCGCGAAGGTCTCTCAAACGTTTCAACAGATTGTTACACAATGTTACAGTAAGCCACATGCTGCGCGATTTGAACTGCTTGTTACACAATGTTACAGTGCGCCACGTGCTGCGCGAAGGTCTCTCAAACGTTTCAACAGATTGTTACACAATGTTACAGTAAGCCACGTGGTGTGCGAAGGTCTCTTAAACATTTGAACAGCTTGTTACACAATGTTACAGTGCGCCACGTGCTGCGCGAAGGTCTTTCAAACGTTTCAACAGATTGTTACACAATGTTACAGTTCGCCACATGCTGCGCAATGGTCTCTCCACCAGTGTCTGCACCAGTGTCTGCACCACTGTCTGCACCACTGTCTGCACCACTGTCTGCACCACTGTCTGCACCACTGTCTGCATCAGTGTCTGCACCACTGTCTGCACCTGTGTCTGCACCACTGTCTGCACCAGTGCGTGCAACACTGTCTGCACCAGGTGTCTGCACCACTGTCTGCATCTTTGTCTGCTGTCTGCACCACTGTCTGCTCTGCCTGTCTGCACCAGTGTCTGCTTAACGTTTACATTCCAAAATTAATTAGTACAACCTGACAACGATGGACAGATTGATTAGTCTTACTGTCTTCTGGTCTTAGCTCAATCAGTCAATGTAATATTTGGAATATTTAGCAAAGTTTGCTCCGGGCTTCTGCAGCATCAACTGCAGAAGCCGAACCGAACCGAAATTGCCAAACTTCGGCCCGAACCGAACCGAAGCCGAAGCTTCTGTTGAGCCCTAATCACGGACAGACGGCCTGACGCTGACGGCGACGGCCTGACGCTGACGGCTAAAAATTACCTACAGTACCTAACTCACTAACTGTCTGACTGTGGTAGAGGTGTGTACTGTAGGTAGCCTACTGTACGTGTACCAGTTGCCAGTACTGCAGTACAGTATGCTGACATGACAGCAGTAAATGGCTGCAGTGGTACAGTCTGACAGTGTACAATCATAGCATTTACAATTTTTTACAGTAGGGCCTATCTGTAATAGTCTGCTAGTCAGCCAGCTGGCCAGTACTGCAGTACAGTCAGTCAGTCATTGACTTTAAGTAAATACTGCAGTATTATCAGATTATACTTGATATTGAAGCTGTACTACAGTACTTATAGTGTTAAATAATTGTTCAGATTATAATATGCACGAAATATAATACTTTATTAAAAAATTAACTCCAGCAATATTTTTACCGGAGCCGGAGCAGGAGCCGGAGGTTCCAAAATGGCCGGGCCGGAGCCGGAGGCCGGAGCTCCGATCGAGCCCTACTGGTTACCTAGTCTGGTACTTCGAGCAGCACGTGAACAACTAAACCAGCACGTTAACTAGTTTGGGGCTTCGAGCAGCACGTGAACAAATAAACTGACTGGTTAACTAGTCTGGAACTTCGAGCAAAATTGCAAATTGAGGAGGGGGGGGGGATCGAGGTATTTGGCTTAAGTTCTATCAGTAAAATGTAAAGAACATTTATTATTTTCTTGTATCAGTGTTATAATTACATCAGAACATTATAATTATAACAATATAGCAGGGAACTGATAGTAAAATATATCGCAGGTAATCCTACTGTAATAACAATAGGTGTATAATGCTTCTGCCTATACTGCTATATCTGTTCCAGACAAGTACCAGACTATAAAAATAGTTAACCAGTCAGCTTAGTTGTTTAGGTGCTGCTCGAAGTCCCAGACTTGTTACCAGACTGCTTAGTTGTACACGTGATGCTCGAAATCCCAGACTAGTTAACCAGCCAGCTTAGTTTTTCACGTGCTGCTCGAAGTCCCAGACTAGTTAACGTGCTGGTTTAGTTGTTCACGTGGTGCTCGAAGCCCCAGACAACCGGTAGTTAGCGTGCTGGTTTAATTGTTCACGTGCTGCTCGAAGTCCCAGACTAGGTAACCAGCCAGTTTAGTTGTTCACGTGGTGCTCGAAGCCCCAGACTACCGGTAGTTAGCGTGCTGGTTTAATTGTTCACGTGCTGCTCGAAGCCCCAGAATAGATAAATCAACAACATTAACGGATGAGTGAGTTAAACCGATAATAAATAATTTATTCTGATTCAATGAATTACATTGGCAGATTGGTCTTACTCTATTCATGTATTCAATGTTAAAACAGATTTGAATTTACCGCCAATATATAGGTGGCAGATCTGATCTGCCACCCTTTCCAGTACAAATAACATGTATTTCAATTAGGGCTCGATCGGAGTTGGGATTTGGCCGGAGCCGGAGCAGGAGCCGGAGTTGGACAATTTGGCCGGAGCCGGAGCAGGAGCCGGAGTTTTTCAAAAATTTTAAAAATTTAATTATTTATTTAAAAAAATAAAGTATGGTTATCGTTCGCCAATCGCTCATAACAGCATAATCAATCATACTGTAGGTCTAATTAATTTCATAATTTATAGATTTACGAATTTTCAATTTAAAATTTAAGTAATTAATTTATCACGGACAGACGGCCTGATGCTGACGGCTAAAAATTACCTACAGTACCTAACTCACTAACTGTGGTAGAGGTGTGTACTGTAGGTAGCCTACCGTACGTGTACCAGTACTGCAGTACAGTATGCTGGCATGGCATGACAGCAGTAAATGGCTGCAGTGGTAGGCCTACAGCTACAGTGTACATTCATAGCATTTACAATTTTTTACAGTAGGGCCTACAGGCCTATCTGTAATAGTCTGCTAGTCAGCCAGCTGGCCAGTACCAGTACTGCAGTACAGTCAGTCAGTCATTGACTTTAAGTAAATACTGCAGTACCGGTATTATTCTTGATATTGAAGCTGTACTACAGTACTTACTTCAGTACTTATAGTGTAAATAATTGTTCAGATTAGAATATGCACGAAATATAATACTTTATTAAAAAATTAACTCCGGCAATATTTTTACCGGAGCCGGAGCAGGAGCCGGAGGTGCCAAAATGGCCGGAGCCGGAGCCGGAGGCCGGAGCTCCGATCGAGCCCTAATTTCAATCATTTGAATTTCCCGCGCTATGGAGCAGGGTGGCACCTTTTAGGGACTTGTCGCCTGGTAATGAGCCGGAAGGGTCGGCGCAGAGATGTGCTACGCCGGCGTAGGCCATCGCCATCCACCATCTAATAGGCAGATAGGCGCAAATGGCTGAATGGGCACTTTTTGGTTGGAGATTGGGTTGTCCGGTATTTCTGTATTTGGGCAGGTGTCCAATTTCCAGACAGAGTATAAATTTTTCTCTGCCTATGTCTATTTGCTATAAAAATCCATATTTTACATTATAGAAAGGTGCCTAAGACCCGAACTGCCGAATACTACTGTACTAATACATGTATCACCATGCCAGCATGCTGCCATGTTGTCAAGGGGTGGGGTAGGGGAGGGGGTCTGTTCAGTTGTCTACCTGTCTGTTTGTCTGTCTTTCCACCATTTCAAAACACTAGTTCATGAAAGTCTGAATTCATACAATTTTCCAATTTGCCCAACTTTTTTTTGTTTTGAATTTCTAAGCAAACACACTTCGTTAATCTGTTAATGTCAATAATTTGTAAACCAACCTGCCATTTGTCTGTCTGTTCGTTTTTCTGTCTTTCTGTTCGTTTTTCTGTCTATCCATTTCAATGCAGTAGGCCTATAACTTTCAATCACTGTAAAACGCCAGATCACAGAAGTCCAGGAATAATAACTAATTGGGCACAAAAAGTCAAGCTTAAGAACACTAACCTACTAGAAATCTGGAAATTGTTTACAATACAGTAATTAAAATATAAGTAAGTGCATCTAAAAAGCGAGCTTGACACAAGTAATAAAAAATAAAATAGACGTTGTAACAAATTGGGCACACATATTTTTATACATCTTAAAAACTTAGTTTCGCTATTTACCGGTAATCTGTTACCGGTAATTATAATTAAAAAATAAAAATTAACCTGAGTAAAAACTTTACGTAAAACAGTATAAGCTCTACTTGCTACTATATAGGCCTAGCTGTGTGTAAAAACTAGGTATTAAAATGTTTAAAAACGTCAAGTAAATAGGTTCAATCCAATTAAAAATACAGATGGCATATTAGTTATGATAATATAATATAAAATATCATTCTACAGTTCTATAAAGTAGTTGTTAATACGCAAAGTTTGTGTATGAGGACAAAAGTGTGTAATGGGATGATGATAAAAAAAATTTTAATTTAAGTTAAAAACTGAAAAAGAAGTCTAAAAATTAAAAATTAAAAAAAAGTATTTTACTACATCATACAGCATAGGCCTACTCCTGTACTCATACATCAGTACATCACTACATTGACATTCTGACAGACTACAGTCAGACAGTGACAGTAGTACTAGGCCTTTGCTTTTTTTAGAACTGTAGAACGACTGAAAGACACATCCTCATTTCAGCCGGCAACCGGTACAGCTTTATTTCTGTATTTCTACTGGAAATTGAGTACAGGTATCGTACGCGTACAGCCGTAGTGTAAACCTGGTAACTCGCAGGCTGTGGACTGGCAGAAAGCTATGAATTCTGACAGAAAGCGTAAAATAGACGTTGGAGATACGGCCACAATTCAGAAGAAAGAAGTAATGAAGAAATCTCGATTCAGCGAGGGTCCAGCATTGAACCCGTACACAAACCTTCCCTTTACTCCCCGCTACTATGACATCTTAAAGAAACGAATGACCCTCCCCGTCTGGGAATATAAAGATGCCTTTATGGAAATGATGGCAAACAACCAGTGCATGGTGCTAGTGGGAGAGACTGGTTCCGGGAAAACCACCCAAATACCGCAGTGGTGCACCGAGCATGTGAGACTAACCAATAAGAAGGGGGTATCTTGCACGCAGCCGCGGCGTGTGGCCGCCATGTCTGTGGCCCAGCGTGTTTCGGAAGAGTTAGACGTGACTCTGGGCGCGGAGGTTGGCTACACGATCAGATTCGAGGATTGTACCAGTCAGAAGACCAAGCTCAAATACATGACGGACGGTATGTTACTGCGGGAGGCCATGTCTGACCCTCTGTTGGAGAGTTACGGGGTCGTTCTATTGGACGAAGCTCACGAACGCACGCTCGCTACTGACATTCTCATGGGTCTCCTCAAGGAGGTCATCAAACAACGCACTGACCTCAAGGTAGTCGTCATGTCCGCCACTCTGGATGCGGGTAAGTTCCAGACATACTTTAACGACTGCCCTCTGATGTCAGTCCCGGGTCGGACACACCCTGTGGAGATATTCTACACGCCGGAACCGGAGCGGGACTACCTGGAGGCCGCCATCCGCACCGTCATACAGATACACATATGCGAGGATATCAAAGGGGATGTTCTTCTGTTCCTCACGGGTCAGGAGGAGATTGAAGAGGCGTGCAAGAGGATCGGGCGGGAGGTTGACAACCTGGGCCCCGACGTTGGCAATCTCAACTGCATCCCGCTCTACTCAACGCTGCCCCCCAATCTACAGCAACGGATATTCGAAGCGTCGCCGGAGGACAAACCGAACGGGGCGATCGGGCGGAAGATCGTGATATCGACAAACATCGCGGAGACCTCGCTGACCATCGACGGGGTTGTCTTCGTAATCGACCCCGGATTCTCCAAACAGAAAGTCTACAACCCCCGGATCCGGGTGGAGTCGCTCCTCGTCTCCCCCATCAGTAAGGCGTCGGCGCAGCAGCGTGCGGGCCGCGCCGGGCGCACACGACCCGGGAAGTGCTTCCGGTTGTACACCGAGAAGGCCTTCAAGTCGGAGATGCAGGAGCAGACGTACCCGGAGATCCTCCGCTCCAACCTCGGAACCGTCGTCCTCCAACTAAAGAAACTCGGTATCGACGATCTCGTCCACTTCGACTTCATGGATCCCCCGGCCCCGGAGACCCTGATGCGCGCCCTCGAACTCCTCAACTACCTCGGCGCGCTCAACGACGACGGCGACCTCACCGAGATGGGCTCGATGATGGCCGAGTTCCCGCTCGACCCGCAACTCGCCAAGATGGTGATCGCGAGTTGCGACTACAACTGCACCAACGAGATCCTCACGATCACCGCGATGCTCTCCGTCCCGCAGTGCTTCTCGCGGCCCAACGAGGCGAAGAAAGCCGCCGACGAGGCCAAACTCCGGTTCGCCCACATCGACGGCGACCATCTCACCCTCCTCAACGTGTTCCACGCCTTCAAACAAAACCACGACGACACCTCCTGGTGTTACGATAACTTCATCAGCTTCCGGACCATGAAGTCCGCGGATAACGTGCGCTCGCAGCTCGCTCGCATCGTCGAGCGATTCAACCTGCGTAAATCGAGCTGCGAGTTCACCAGTCGCGATTACTACATCAACATCCGGAAGGCGTTGGTCTCCGGATTCTTTATGCAGGTCGCGCATCTGGAGCGCACCGGACACTACCTAACGGTGAAGGACAACCAGGTGGTGCAACTCCATCCCTCAACCTGTCTGGATCACAAACCCGAGTGGGTTCTCTACAACGAGTTCGTCTTGACTACCAAGAACTATATTCGCACGGTAACTGACGTGAAAGCCGATTGGCTGATTCAGTTCGCGCCTCAGTATTACGATATGAGTAACTTCCCTGAAGGCGAGGCTAAGAAGGTTTTAACTCGTATTGTCACGAGGCAAGGCCCGAAGGCTTTCTAACACAGTCTAACACTAATAAAATACTTTGCAACTCGTTAAATTTATGTTTTAATGCGTGTGGCGTGTGGGACAGCAACCGCCCCTCACAAATCATTGGAATCTCTCCTGTTTGAGGCGTGCCAGTTCCAGGTGATCATTTTTAGTGTCAACAAGAAGTTTATACTAATGCCGTGATAATATAATATATTTATCGTAATTTCGGATACCATGACAATTGGCCCGAGAGCGACTGGGAATTGGTGATCAATCACGATAAATAAACGGTTATGACAATATAATAAACGGAATTGTTTTGATTATATGGTATTTTTATTTCAGAAAACCTTTCACTAATCAATTGCAAAATAATTTTAATATGACTTTATCTTACTAATATTTCATAAAGTGTAAGATAAAGTGAGAGTTACCCAAAACCCGCCACATAAACTTTAAGTAATTTAATCCAAAATGGCAATCCTGATCCCAAAAAAACGGTATCCCGAGAGTGATAATCCCGATCCCGAAAAGTGTGATCCCGTTTAAACATAGGCCCCAAACAGGAAAGAGCCGAAAGTATTAGTATTATAATAGAAAACAACAACTCTTAAAGACTTAACAACTAATACACCCAGATTATTACTGTTTTACAGTGTCATCTAATAATAACAAAAGTTATTTGTAGGTAAAGCTGCGATAATATTTTATTTAATACTGAACCCGATGTATTGAGACTCGTCAACTTGTTTTTTTCATCATGAAACCTCGCTGGATATCCTGTACTGGTACTACAAATTAGATTAAGTATTAGGCGTGGATTGAGTATTATATTATTCACAGATAGAGTAATATGTTTAATGAATAACCCCTAACCTGTGATAACAGGATGGTTGTCTGCTGATGTTAACTATACCAATAATATTATAATTTATTATTGGTGTTATGGGTGAATAAGTGGCTTCATATTATTATAACTTTATTGTTGGGTACAGCCTTGATGGTATGACAGATGGGAGGCCGTGAGGAGGTAAATTGCGGACATACAAGGTATCAGATAGTATTTCCAGGTCTATATTTTACCTGAGCCGCTAGCTGAATGGTTAGAGCGTCAGGCGTCCAACCCGGAGGTCACCAGTTCGATCCCACCTGGACGTCATTGCCGTCATAACGTCGTGGACGTCGTGCCCAACATAAAGTTATAATAATATTATTACCTATAACTGTCTTTATAGTTATTATTATCTCCCAAACTATAGTATTATTATTATTCTTTGCTAAATTTAGGCACCTCGCTCATCATCGGCATCGATGGATAACTTAATAATATTTATTGAAATCAAACAAATATAAAACCTGTCATTTCTTTATGTGATCACTATCTTGATTTGAGCCAAATTGTTCAATTGATTATATTAGTTTGCATTTCAAACATTTGGCCTATAGTACAATTCCCGTTCATATAGAGCATTGGCCCATTTAAATTCTGGTTCCTTAGGGCTGTTTACACGTGGCAACTTTTAGAGCAACTTTCTCGGCAACTAGCAACTTTTTTGGAGCACCTAAAGGCCTGTTTACACGTGGCAACTTTTAGAGCAACTTTCTCGGCAACTAGCAACGTTTTTGGAGCACCTAAAGGCCTGTTTACACGTGACAACTTTTAGAGCAACTTTCTCGGCAACTAGCAACTTTTTTGGAGCACCTAAAGGCCTGTTTACACGTGGCAACTTTTAGAGCAACTTTCTCGGCAACTAGCAACTTTTTTTGGAGCATCTAAAGGCCTGTTTACACGTGGCAACTTTTAGAGCAACTTTCTCAGCAACTAGCAACTTTTTTAGAGCACCTAAAGGCCTGTTTACACGTGGCAACTTTTCGAGCAACTTTCTCGGCAACTAGCAACGTTTTTTTGGAGCAACTTAATTAAATCGCTGCGGCTGTGGCCGTGGCAACTTTACCAGCAATTAGATCAGGGCCAATGTGCCAATTGGCCCATTTTAGATCGCGACTTTTAGATCAACTTGGGTAGTTTGACTGTAAAATGGTGGGTCATTTTATCTATTAGTTAGTTTGTGATAATTTAATTTGATTATCTCGCTTTCATTTGCCAACGCAAATTCCTTCAAGTTGCCGTAAAAGTTGAGCAACTTTTACGGCAACCTTTTTTCAGCAACTTAGGTGTTTACACGGAGCAACTTTATCGGCAACCTGGGTTGCTCCACTAGTTGCCACGTGTATACAGGCCTTTATTCCCCCATTTTCATGTTTTTTTAACATTTTTTCGATAATAATGGGATTCCTTTTCCCTTTTACCGATATTTGCCGCTGGGAGGCCTACATGTAACTGTCTTAAACTAATTAATTGTGGTTTTAAAACTAAAACAAATAAAATAAATGAATTACACGTAAAATCAATAGAGTGATCATATTTTATTATGTGAAAATTGTGTTGGCAAGCTGTTTTTTTTTCGAGGTGTTTGTTACTGGAAAGCCAGCAAGCTGGCTTTAAACGAACCTGCCCATCAAACCAGTACCATGAGTGAGCGAAAATGAAAACACGATAATTGCCATCAACTCAACGATAGAAACACCAGCTGCTGGTACTCATGTGGGCCTAGTAAGCTACTACTATTTATTGAATGGATAGCCCAAACTGCAGAGAAGTATATTATTACTTGCCAAATTTATTACTATCTCACTCTAACCCAGACAGTAATCAAACATCAACTACTGTAAGTTTGTATAATGTATTACCCCACCAGATGAATAGCTCTACCCAGTGAATCCTATGACAATAATCTATAAGGTTACTCACTGCTATGTTAGGTGGGAGGGAGTTGATGATAATGAATGAGGAGGGACCCAACTAACACTACGTTTGTCTATATGGACGGTCTCCAACAGCCAGCTGGCTGGCTTTTCTAGTTGAATCATATTATTCCGCAACTAAATAATTTACTCTTTTAGAAGAATTTGTGCGTTTTTTGCCGGACTAACAAATTTTGGCGACGTTCTGTGCGAGATTGGCGATATTTGAAAAGATTCTGAGGCTCAAATATGTTGCTCAGATGACTGAATATCTCAAATAAAAAAGTTGGTGCATACTCGACGAGTTGAAATCGATGAAATTCGGCTTTAAATTTTCAAAACCGCTATTTTTCAGTGACCCCGTGATTGAAACGCCACAAAAAATATACTGTCTTGTGCGCAACCAAAATTTATGGAGAGTTTGTTATTAAAGTTTTTGCGTACCTGCTTGAGTTTTTGAGATATTGGATGGTTATACATATATACACACACACAACCACATCGTGTTTTTAAACGGCTCAACTCTTGACAAGAACTACCCTGGCCTACTATTAATAGGCAGGTTCGTTATTATGCATTTATTATAGGAAGGGATCTAGGGGTTTTTACCTCGAATGATAAGTTTATTTTACCGAAAATAACTTATCTTTTAATGGCGCAATTGTAGGACTAATCCCAGCACTTGCGTACTTTTTAACCGGATAGTGTACAAATTTAGGAATCGCGTAATTTTTCTTGAAATTAATATCACATATCTCTCCAAACCACGTACGCGTTTCGACCTTATTGGGTCTCATCAGCGTGGTCTCGGATTCGAACCTGGGACCTCAAGGTGGAAGCCGAGACTTTGATGGGATTAGCAATTGCGCCAATAAAAGTTAAGTTATTTTCGGTAAAATAAACTTATCATTCGAGGTAAAGACCCTTAGATCCCTTCCTATAATAAATGGAGAATTGCAGACTGGTTACCGTCCCCGCAAAGGCGCAGGCTGTGTTATAGTAAATATCTCGCAAATTTCAGATTGAACATGTATCGTAAATGGCGAAATGTGAAAAGGGTTTCACATCAGGCATGTCACCCTCTAGTGACACTTGATAATTCCAGGTGGATTAGTCTCCTTTGAAAGACACAGCTGATGGTCCAGTACATTTTGGATCAGTTAAGATTCAACTTAAACGTATTCAAAGCAATGAAATATGAGGACATTACATTTTATTGTTTAAACGCCGCCAAACGGCCGACCTGCAAACGGCAGAAGTCTGTATGTAAACGTTCGTAAGTTGTTTTAGTTTAATAAAGTTGTGAGTGGAGAAATAATCTTTCAAAGATTAGACCAACCGAGAGACCGACCTACATACAGACACGAGGTTGTTACAGTGGTAGGCCTAACTGTATGCTAAGTCCCACAGCCACAGGAAAGCTAATATCTATTGTTAACTAATAATCTATAAATTTGTGCAATTTAGGCAATTACAAATTAATTATACAGTATATATATTTTTATTCCTAAATCGCTCGAATATACCTCGAAATCGAGTACTTTTTCTATAGGGAAAAAAGTAATCAATATGATTGCATTGATTTTATTACTTTTTCAGGCGAAAAAATAATATTGTTTTG
Source organism: Nemertoderma westbladi (assembly GCA_032718475.1). Taxonomy (NCBI): domain Eukaryota; kingdom Metazoa; phylum Xenacoelomorpha; order Nemertodermatida; family Nemertodermatidae; genus Nemertoderma; species Nemertoderma westbladi. Next base: position 33,142 of record JAUCBJ010005291.1, read on the forward strand.
ATGGAATTTCTTAAATTTATTAACATGTGTTGAAAGAGCATCGACGTAGAAAGTGTTTGCGTGTAATTTAAGTAAAATCCATACCAAGAATCAAGCGCTGTGGCGATTACAACAACTATCTATACTATTACTATTTATTAAGAATGCTGTGCCGACGGTAATGGTGAAAAATATCGAGACTTGAAAAATATCGCGAGTAAAAATATCGAAAGTAAAAATATCGAGAGTAAAAATAACGCGAGATGAAAAATATCGAAAATAACGAGTGTTGAAAAATATCGAGAGTAAACATATCGAGTGTTGAAAAATATCGAGTGTTGAAAAATATCGTGTGTTGAAAAATATCGAGAGTAAAAATATTGCATTTTGCTTGAGTATTTTATTTAGAATTATGGAACAATATTGCAGTGCATGGGTTACAACAGTGCAAGTGAATGGCATTATGTAATACACCTTGGGTACCCATTCACCAGATTTATTATACTAGCTAGTTTTTGCTATTTTTAAATAAATATTAGAGAAGAAGTGCTAGCTATCAATTTTGATAAATATTTTTGTTCTAGAACACATTTTTTTAGTTCTAGATCACATTTACAATTTTTTGAAATAGCTAGTATTTTCTACTTCTTTTTATAAATGTTATAGAAACACGTGTAAGCTACTAATGTTGATAAATATTTTTTGTTCTAGAACATTTTTAGGAAAAAAAATTATCATACAACCCCTTATTTAAAAAAATTGTTACTATCGATATTTTTACTCTCGATATTTTTCAACACTCAATATTTTTCAACAGTCGATATTTTTACTCTCGATATTTTTCAACACTCGATATTTTTACTCTCGATATTTTTCAACACTCAATATTTTTACTCTCGATATTTTTACTCTCGATATTTTTCAACACTCGATATTTTTCAACACTCGATATTTTTACTCTCGATATTTTTCAACACTCAATATTTTTACTCTCGATATTTTTCAACACGCGATATTTTTACTCTCGATATTTTTCAACACTCGATAATTTTACTCTCGATATTTTTCAACACTCGATATTTTTACTCTCGATATTTTTCAAAACTCGATATTTTTACTCTCGATATTTTTACTCTCGATATTTTTTGAACTCTCGATATTCATTCGATATTTTTACTCGCGTTATTTTTACTCTCGATATTTTTCATGTCTCGATATTTTTCAATATAACCGTGCCGGCGTACGACAAAATTGCGCCGCCACAACTCCCTATCGCCCACGTGACATTTGCTAGATTATCCGCATCTTTAAGGCCAGTGTCCTTTACGATGCGTCTCAAGAAAGTCATGGGCTGTCCAACATGCTTATTCACTCCATATTTGTACTCCTCTATGGGAGTCCATGCTGGGCTCTAACTGCTGAGGACACCAAATCTCTTGATGGCACATTCACAAGAATGCTACGCCGGGTTCATTGTGTCAAGTACAATGCACACATCTCCAACCAGACACTATATAACATTGGAGGTGTCTCATTGGTTGCCCCAAGCCAGGTTCCGTTTTATTCTATGAGACTTCCAAATCCTGGACAGACTATTCAATACTGCCCATGTCTTCCCCTTACGTATCCGAATGTCTTCACCTGACTTCCGAACCGTTGATCCCAAGTAGCAGAAGTCATCCACTTGCTCAAGCAAGTCGTCCTTAAGCTTATGCCCTTACGATCAAACATTTCTCTACGGCTGTTAAGATTCACTGTCATAATTTTGGTTTTCTTGGAGTTTACAAAAAGACAAACACTAGAAGCAACCTGCTCCAATGAGCAGAGGAACCTCTGGGCTCCCTCTAGTGATTCTGACAGTACCTGTAAGTCTAGATCAGTAAGGTATTTTGTTGGATTTCATCTACTTCTTGTGCCAGTAGGGGCGGGGTTTTACCATCATAAATTAACAAAATCCGGCTGTGCCACCAGTAAGAAAATTTGCCGAACTATCATCATACCAAATTTTTTTAAAAAATTAGGGGGGCGTGGTGGCTCTGACCCCTAAAAATGATTGTTGTATTAAGGGAGATGCTGTACTGATCTGGTTGCTGCAATAATTTCATCACGAATCCCATATAATGAAAGTATACTGAACATACGTGAGGTAGAATAATCTCTCAACAGAATCAGTGATACAATTTAATAGACTTCTATTGTATAGCTTTGCAGCAATCGAGATTAACGAGATTCCTCTGAATTAAAACATTATATTCCACAAGGTGTGGCTTTGAACGGAACACAAACTATATTACATACATATATTCAGTTCTGGATGATGCCGCTATGTGGTGTAATTAAACTATGTTCTTATATTTTCCTTTTATTTTACTTATTTATCAAACACTAAAAAAACATTTTCACTAAATTTAATCATTTTCACTAAGTTTAATCAGTTTCTCACGAAAATTAATCAATTATCACTAAAATTAATCACTTACACTAAAATTATTCACTTATAACTAAAATTAATTCATTTTCCACCAAATTAAATCAATTCGTTACAGAGGTAGGCTTTTATAACCAAAACAATAAACAATGTTGTTACCAATTGGGGAAAGGAGCAGGTTACAGAGGTAAGCTTTTATAACCAAAACAATAAACAATGTTGTTACCAATTCGGGGAAAGGAGCATGTTACAGAAGTAAGCTTTTATAACCAAAACAATACACAATGTTGTTACCAAATGGGGGAAAGGAGCAGGTTACAGAGGTAGGCTTTTATAACCAAAACAATAAACAGTGTTGTTACCAATTGGGGGAAAGGAGCAGGTTACAGAAGTAAGCATTTATAACCAAAACAATAAACAATGTTGTTACCAATTAGGGGAAAGGAGCAGGTTACGAAGTAAGCTTTTATAACCCAAACAATAAACAATGTTGTTACCAATTGGGGGAAAGGAGCGGGTTACCGAGGTAGGCTTTTATAACCAAAACAATAAACAGTGTTGTTACCAATTGGGGGAAAGTAGCAGGTTACAGAAGTAAGCTTTTATAACCAAATCAATATACAATGTTGTTACCAATTGGGGGAAAGGAGCAGGTTACAGAAGTAGGCTTTTATAACCAAAACAATAAACAATGTTGTTATCATTGGGGGAAAGGAGCAGGTTACAGAACTAAGCTTTTATAACCAAAACAATAAATAATGTTGTTACCAATTGGGGGAAAGGAGAAGGTTACAGAGGTAGGCTTTTATAACCAAAACAATAAATAATATCGTTACCAATTGGGGGAGAGGAGAAGGTTACAGAGGTAGGATTTTATAACCAAAACAATAAACAGCGTTGTTAGCAATTGTGGGAAAGGAGCAGGTTACTGAAGTGAGCTTTTATAACCAAAACAATAAACAATATTGTTACCAATTAGGGGAAAGGAGCAGGTTACGGTAGGCTTTTATAACCTAAACAATAAACAATGTTGTTACCAATTGGGGGAAAGGAGCAGGTTACAGAAGTAAGCTTTTATAACCAAAACAATAAACAATGTTTTTACCAATTAGGGAAAAGGAGCAGGTTACAGATGAAGACTTTTATAACCAACAAAATACAGTATGTACCGGTACTTCGAATCCCATTGCCAATAAAAAATAGTTATGAATGATTAATTAATTTTAGTGGAGAATGATTAATTTTAATGGAGAATGATTAATTTTAATGAAGAATGATTAAATATAGCGAAAAAAAACTCAATAAAAATAGTGGAAGTAGGCCTATGATTAATTTTAGTGATAAAAAAATTAATTGTGTTCTAAACGAGCAAATTGCTATTTCCATGTCACATACGCAACGGTAGGGCTCGCTACACGCTGTATAAAGTTTAGATGAACCGTTTACGTAGCCAGTAAAATTTGTAGAACTGGTCACTCCCTCTAGCGCCCGACAGAGGAACTATAGAAATCTTTTTATATTGAATTTTCAAACTTTTTAAACATTACTCGTGTACCAAGTTTGGTTCATTTTCATAAAAGATTGACCTTCTTACCGGATCGCTCCACATGAATATGAGTTTTTGTTTGTTGGAAAATAATGCTGCGGTATGATGTTTCGCAAAATCCAAGAGCTCTTAATGGTTCATTCGAGGAATACAAACGTTGATTACAGTAAATGCGTGAACGTAGTGTCCGATTTTTAAGGAGAGATGAGTACCGGTATTATAATGACCCCAGGGTTGCTTTTTGCGTGCCCAGCGCCCCTTAGGTTGACCTTAATGAAGGTGTAACGTAACGAGGATACCTGGTATCGGGTTGGGCGGAATCCCGTCTCCGTCGAGACGACGTTAGATACCGCGTTGAAAAACAAAACCAATTAAATTAAAAATCGTGATAAACTCTTTGCTACATCACCCCGCCGGGCAGTGAATAGGTGATAATGTTATTGAACTTGATATCTTTGTTCAGTATTTCTTTCTATCAATTTATTTAATGAAGACATTCTGCTCAAATTATTAATAGATGCGTATTTATGTAATAGAAACTCTTGAACAGACACGTAACGTGGTTTGATACACTGCATAGTATATAATGTGGTTTATACTTTAAAGTTAAATCTTGTCACCCCCCCCCCTCCCCCCCCCCCCCCCCCCCCCCCCCCCTCAAGGATACCGGTTCGCCCCCGCCCTCAACTAAACGCGCACATTTTACCAACTCCACCCAACATACAATTCTGCCAATTGTGCCACAATATTCCCCTTCCCGTTTGTGCCACCCTGCGCCGCCGTACTACTGTGCCTCCCGCTAACTGGCCGGACTTTTCTCCAACCAGTTTATCATAAACTATTTACCAGTTATTTAGTATAGCCACGTGATAAATATCAGTGTAGGCCCTATAGGTGTTATAATCAGTTGAGTCGCTTTTGGTATTACAGTCGTAATTAGCGTTCATGTGTGACTTAATCGCCTTCCGGATTCCCGCTGTATAAAACGCAGGTGCAGCTCGTTGTGTCGTAGATTAACTACACCGAGTTCGTGAACGTTCTACATCCACAGTAGTATAACCAGCAAACATAAAAATATATATCGCGCATGTAATGTCATGAGAAATTGTCAACATAAAACAACGAACCCGAAAGCGTGGTAGTTCCTAGGGTTAGTTAGGTTGCAATAATATCGTAATAGGGGTATTTTTAAACAAAAAATACATTAAACGAAATTCACGTATATACAGTAGTATTATATGTAGACCTACATATAAAGTATCAGGTACGTATCCTTTAAAGACCATATAACACAAAAAGCAAATCCTGTTATTACTTCAGTATACCCCTATACTAATATATAATGCATATGGTGCAAAGCATGTAGGACCAGGAACCAAGCTGTAACGTGGCTGAATGTCCATCCTGATATATTTTATATATTTGTTCCTAAGTTGTAAGGACAAGTAAATGACTGCATTAGAGCAGCACATCAACATGCTCCATTGTTTCACGGAAAAGTTCCATCTTTAAAGAACTGCGCATCTCGGCTTACTGCAGATCCCGGACAGCTTGTTAATGGTAGACCAAACTTTCCTGATGTGGAGGTCTTCTGACCAACTTGGTATCCGCGGCCCCAGATACAATGATAATGCACACCGATCATGCATATGTACAGTGTGTTTGGTGCCATGCCATGTCAGCTGCAAAGGCAATT
>JAUCBJ010005292.1:0-48888 GCA_032718475.1 Nemertoderma westbladi
GATGTTTCGCAAACGGGTCAATTTTCGGGTGAAATGTTGATAACTTTATGTTGATAACTTATCAACTTATCACTTTATGTTTAATATTAGTTTATAATTGGAGCAAAACTGGAGCTCATTAGAACAGGCTGCTTCTAGTGTTGGTCTTTTTATTAACTCCCAAAAAGACCAAAGTTTTGACAGTTCAATTTGAAAGTCCTCATCAAGTATCTGATCGGATGAGCATAAGCTCAAAGGATGGTGTGCTTGAGCATGTGGACGACTTCTGTTACCTGGGATCATGGATCCGGAAGTCAGATGAGGACCTTCGAATACGTAAGGGAAAGGCATGGGCAGCCTTGAAAAGGCTTTCCAGGATTTGGAAGTCACAGAGAATTAATCGGAAACTTAAGGTCCGATTATTTAGAGCAGCAGTAGTTCCAGTACTTCTCTATGGGAGTCCATGCTGGGCTCTAACTGCTGAGGACACCAAATCTCCGGATGGCACATTCACAAGAATGCTACGCCGGGTTCATTGTTAAAGTACAATGCACACATCTACAACCTGACACTATATTATAACATTGGAGGTGTCTCATTGGTTCCCCCAAGCTTGACACTAGAACAAAATCGCCTCCGCTTTGCAGGACATTGCTTTCGCCGTGAGGACCAGCCAGTGCATAATCTTGTACTTTGGCAGCCTCATGGAGTGAATAAGCATGGTGGACAGCCCATGACTTTCTTGAGACGCATCTTAAAGGACACTGGCCTTGAAGATGCAGATGATCTAGCAAATGTCATGGGTGATAGGGAGTTGTGACGGCGCAATTTTGTCGACAAGCCGGCACAGCATTCTTAAAAATACAGCTGCAATGCAGCATGCCGATCCTAGTAGTAGCAGGAACAAAATATATTCATCATCAAAATTATGTTGGTGTGGTGGATTCGGCTGGGCCTGTGTTTGCGGATCCAGGGCCGTGAATTTTTCATGGCTTTGTTGGCCGTGAATTTTTCATGGCTTTGTTGGCCGTGAATTTTTCATGGCTTTGTTGGCCGTGAAAGGATTCCAAATATGATTTGAGTTTGGTTGTGAAATAGCCAAGATATGGACATTTCGAATGTCCCATTTGTAGATGGCCAATAATGAATACATTTAACCCCATTAGTACCGGGCTATAAAATGTCGTGTAAATATATTCAACCCCCCCCCCCCCCCCCCCCCCCCTCCTCTAAAATCTACAAACTTAAACGAAAACGTGTGAATTTTTGTTTGTACGTAGGGTTCACTAGTCTTAAGTTAGTTAATTAGAACGAAAAATAATTTTCTAAATAAATTACTGGGGTGGATATTTTGCAGTAACAAAATTTCAAGTAGTGAAAAATTTTCAAAAAATTTAAAATTTTCGGCTAATATTTTTTCAATACAGATTTTCTGGGGCACTGAATCCATTGGAAAATATTAAAAAATGATATGATTACTATAAATGGCAGTGTTAGTCCTCTACCTAGGCAAAAAAAATAAAAAAAAACAAGTAACCAGCACTTTTCAGTTTGAACACTAAATTTTTAATTCACTTATACGAAGCTAAAAATTCACATTTTCAGGTTTTCTGGGGAGCTGATTCTAATGGAATACAGTTCTAATTTTTCAGATCAGTGCTACTCGTATTTTTCAACGTAATATGGCAAATTTTGGTGCTATCACCGAATATTTCGCACCCAACGCAAAAAACAATTTTTATTGCTATTTTTATTGATTCCATCGGATTCAGGACCCGTATAAACCCATATAACGCAAGAAACAAGATGATACTATCTATTGATCAATTTTGCTTTATTTTCAAAAATTTGGTGCTGGCATAAATAATTCCACCCCCCGCCGAAAATACAGGTTTGTTAACTCTTATGCAATTTTTACTTATTCCAATGAATTCAGAACCCTCTACAAACCCGTATACCGTAAAAAACAAGGCGACACTATCAATTTATATATTTTATGGGATTCAAAATTTGGTGCTAAAATTCGAAAAATAAGTTGTCACACACAATATATATATATGTTTATTGACAAAAGAAATATTAAAGGGCAGATAATTAATTGATTAACATATTGAATAATATCAATTACACAAAAAACCCTTCTTTAGTCCAAATGATATTACAAATCTTATATCATTAGAATATAAAATAATATAAGAGTTACCCTATAGCACAAAAGAAAAAGAAGAAAGATGCCTACAGTATAATGAATATTACTCAAAAAGTTCAGTACTTCATAAACAAACTCACAAACGATTCTAGGCGATGTACTAAATTGGCGACTATGGAGGTTCTCCAAATTCGAAAACTGTAAACTAATGCGCAAACTTACCCCTAATATGTTGTGTTAAACTACAGGTATGTAAACAATATATGAGATTCATTTTGAATTGACACGTTATCACAACTACATACTCTCTGATCTCTAGGTGTCCTACTCCATCGTCCTTTTTCTATTCTGAGGTTATGTGATGACAAGCGTAACCTAGTAAAACTTTTTCTAAGGTAATCTGGAATGTAACTTTTAGACGAGTAAATAACGTGGGGTGTAAAGTGTACTATTTATTTCGGATCTATAAAAGACAAACTTACTTGCTGTCTCGGGTTTATTTAAAACAACACCTTTACTTTTTTCAAAACTATTACATATAGTACTATTATTATCTAAAACTGACATTAACATATTATATAACCCGGCGTTTTCTCGCTATTATAACACAGATGCAGTACTTGGTGAATTGGTAAATTACGAATCTTACAGTTCAGTAGTTTTCGTATGTAATTTTTCCTATTTTTATTTATGATGTCAAGCAATCTTGGGAAACCACTTTCAATAAAGCATAAATCATTGGGTGTCTGCTGTCTGACTGATAGTATAACTTTAATCATTTTCATGTATAAACACTCTAAGGATTTAACATCATCAGTTAACCACGATTCACTAGCGTAAAGCATCGATGAAATTACTTATGCGTTTAGCACTTGCTTTTTAAAAATGAAAGGAACATTACAATTTTTACTACAGAAAATAATAAATTTATTCATTGTGTCAAGACATAACTTTTCATGTAGCTTCAAAACGCTAGACATTCTACCATCATCCGTAAATATTGACCCTAGGTACGTATAATTGTTACAGTACGAAATAATTAAATCATCAACGCATAGATCATATTTATCTATCTCTTTACCATTTATTACAAAATACTTTGTTTTTTTGGCGTTAATACGCATACCATATATTCTTGGCAATATTGCTGTAGGACTTTTATTTTTCCAACGCAGTTCTCAATGGTAGTGGACAGTATCACGGTGTCGTTAATAGTAGAACTTGGAGCGTTCCTGTACAGCAAGGTCTATAAGTAGCCGTAAACTGATAATTTATTCCAAGCACCCCCTGTGTGTCTGTCCACCTACCTGCCTGGCAACTATCTATTGACCACCACTTTAGAAGTCTAGCATTAATCATCATGTCATACAGTTTGGCTAGAGTTGTAGATACACTGATACCCCGGAAGTTACCGCAAATATTTGGTTTCCCGGATTTAAATATGGTTATGAGTTTAGTATAAGCCCATCTACTAGGAACCCACTGAAAAGTAAAAACTAGATTAAACACTGTAAGAAAAAATAATATCCAGTTCCCTGGTAACAATATAAACAACCTCGGATCAATCCCTATAACCCTTATTCGGCTTTATTTCACTAAGTACTGAAGCGAATTCCTGTTCAGTGAACGGATCATCTAGACACGGTATATAAGGGCTATTCTCTCCGATGAGGCTATCTAATTCAGGTTCGTTTGCTGGGTTTAGTAGTTCCTCGAAATGCTTGCGGAACTCATCGTCAGATGGCTGATTTGCCAGATGCTAAGAATTCGCCCTTCCAATTCAATGACTTCCATATGTTATTGGGGTTGTTTTCGGTTAAGATACTCTCCCAGCTAGTGGGTTAGATTCCGCAACATTTTCAATTACGGAAGTAGCAACTTATATACCATTATCGAGGCTGTGTGCCGATAGCCCAGCGTGGAGGTCTGGCGGTTTAATCCTCTCCAACTGCTCCACAAATAATCTCTGGTTCACCGATTTCACAGAGCAGCCTTTACGGTCAATTGTCTGCTGGGATTTGAAACACCGAGGGTTATCATACAACGTTTGCCCGAGCACTGCAGCCTATAACAAATCACGGCACTATAACAAAAAACCACGGGGGTTATATTGACCCCCCCCCCCCCCCCCCGGGTTTACTATTGCATTGCGTAGCTATTCAAGACATAATGTTCCAGAATAAATGGCATAGATAATAAAATTGCCTCGTGCATATTTAAAACCAATGGACGCATATCCTATTTTGTTTGTGTCTGTGTCTCGTTCGCGTCTGTTTGAGTACCGGCCGTCGCCAGATTCCCAGCCAGGCAATATCAAGCACGCCATGGAATGGAGGAGATGGAAGTTGCGTGGAGGAATTTAAATAATAAGTTAATAATGTTTATATCAATTAAAAACACATTTCTTAAAGAAAATCACTTGACCTAATTAAAAGCTATAATGGAATGGGGTATGGGGATTCCAGCTGTATAATTTTTAAGTATAATTAATTATTTAAATCTTATACTAGAAAATATTTAATTTCCAATAGGACTACTAGGATCGGCATGCTGCATTGCAGCTGCATTTTTAAGAATGCTGTGCCGGCTTATCGACAAAATTGCACCGCCACAACTCCCTATCACCCATGACATTTGCTAGATCATCCGCATCTTCAAGGCCAGTGTCCTTTAAGATGCATCTCAAGAAAGTCATGGGCTGTCCACCATGCTTATTCACTCCGTGAGGCTGCCAAAGTACAAGATTATGCACTGGCTGGTCCTCACGGCGAAAGCAATGTCCTGCAAATGGATTACTATGGATTACATTAATTTCCAATAATGAAGGCAGAAAATGCTGTACTTTAGCGTAATCAACTTAATTAACTAATCAACTTCGTTTTATCTTAACTTCTCTAAGGCCACACGCAAATTCAACTGCAAAAAATTGGAAAAAAAATTCTAAACTTTTGCCAGACTACAGGTGTACTACGTTTGGTTAGATTTCAAAGAGGATTGATCGAGTTCTTAAAGTTCAAAATTGGTCACGACTAGGGCTCAACAGAAGCTTCGGCTTCGGTTCGGTTCGGGCCGAAGTTTGGCAATTTCGGTTCGGTTCGGCTTCTGCAATTGATACTGCAGAAGCCCGGAGCAAACTTTGCTAAATATTCCAAGTATTACATTGACTGATTGAGCTAAGACCAGAAGACAGTAAGACTAATCAATCTGTCCATCGTTGTACAAATTAATTTTGGGGTGTAAACGTTAAGCAGACCGAACGAACGACAGGTTGATTAATGGTACCCCTACGCTAAGGCTCGCCTTACAATGTGGCTTGCCCCACATGCAGACAAATTTTACCCTAAAACCAATCATCCGAATAATGCAATACCCGGTGACGAAAACAGTCATTAAATATTATAAAAATAATAATTAGCCTTATGAGATGAACCTATTCATTGTTTATAAAGATAGATCCAAGTTGGGTTATAATAGACACAATTAAGTGGCTGTTTATAATAAATCAATGCATTATGTAAATTTAAAATCGGGATTAATATTAATTGTGTGTGTTGTGTTCGCAATAATAAACATGACAAATGAAATCCAGGGAGAGAGAGTGCCAAGCTAATAAACATAGGCCTACAGTACTATCGGTATACAATACATATTTAGGGTTCAATCAACCAAACTAAAATATCATCCTTATACCGTAGGCCTACTACATTTGTCCTCAGATTAACGACGCCGTTATAAATTAATTTACATTTTTATTATATTATGACCGAAATATTTAATCTTTATTAGTTTACATTTTCTACTGGTGTGAAAATAGGAGATTATTAGACATATAAAATTATGCGGTGCCGGGCGCAGGTTATTGTGTACAAAGTGTTTACAGGTTTGACTCCTTGCGACGGTACATTGTCACGCGGCCTCTGCAATTTTCTAGGACATATTTTTATCAAATGCTAATAAAGAATGTTTTCAGAAATAGGGATTGTAGGGTAAAAATATCTAGGGTATATCTATTTCAATTTTCATCCGATCTCACTAGCGCAATGTTGGTGAAATGAAACAAACTAAATTTTCGAAATACTATATAAATAAGATATTTATTAATTATTAATGGTTCTGATTTTAATTTTGCATCACTTTGTTCGGCATTATTTGGAGAGACACAATGCTAGTGGCTGAAGACGGATCCCATACGGATATCCGAATGGGGCGATGGTCCGAAAAGTTAGATTAAAGGAAAGGCGCAAGTTACATTGTAACGCTATTGTAACCAACACAATAAATGATAGCCAATAGAACAGGTTATACTGTAGTTAAATTTTGTGCAAGGCGAAGCGGTGAACCTGGAGGCTGCCTATATTCGGTCGGTACTTCGACCAAATAGCTGGAGACCGCCATGTCAGAATTAATGTCAGTTCGTCATTAGGGCCAACATTTACATTTACATAATCAAGTTGTCTAGCAAAATTGGAAATTAATAAGTAATTGTATCTAATAATTATACAGTTAGTCAATTAATTCGGACAAAGTTCAATGATTTATTTAATTTAACGGGTTCCATCGGGTTTATATACTCTATACTCAAACACAGTAAATAACTTTTTTAATATTGACTTATTCATCTTTTGTACGTAAATATTGATTAGATCATCATTCAATTATAATAAATATTCTTAATTAATTTTATTAATTTTCGACAACTTTAAGGAGGGGATCCCCCCCCCCCCCCCCCCCCATGAACCTTTTTTTTTATGGTTGTCAAAACTGTTAAATAATAATTTTTCTATTTTGTTATGGCCAACCACTGTATGGAAAGCCAAATAACCTCTATAGGAAAATTTGAAAATTTATAGCCTCCCCCTAGAGGCTGGCGGAGGAATTAAAGATTTCACTAAAAATGCTAACTAGTCCCTCAATCTTGGTCTAAATTTCTTCAAACCAACTTTTTTGGACTCAGCGTCATGGACTCTACAAAAGATACTTGATATAATTTTTAATTAGCAATTTTCATTTTCATTAATTAAATTAATTAATTAATTATCATATTTTTAATTAAAATTGGCAAATTACACAAAATGGTAATACTGTATTTCTCAAAATTCCATAGGATAAGTTTTAAAGAGTTTCCAAAGCTCGTCCGAATGAGCCAAAAACGAAGAAAATTGGTTGAAAAATGACGGAGGAGTAGTAATTTGAAAATGAAAAATATCAATCCTAGGAAATGTCCTTCACAGTTTAAACCCTTCCGCCAAAATTGGCTGTCTGTCTGTTTGGTTAATTATTTCTGGCACGAAGGAAGCACACCAACAAGATAAAATTTTCATTACGGGGTTTTTCGGGGTCGCTGAGTTCATTTCCGATGTCAATTTCAATGTTTGGTGGAATCTAGTCTGACTGTCTGTCGGTCTTCTGGCTTTCGTACAATTTGATGGACAGACCGTTTTGCGGAAAAACAGTGATAACTCGAGAACTAAAAGACTTTAAATAATTAATTTACATTTCCTTGACTATTTATTTTTCAGAATAATATAGTATTATAGGACCAGAAAGTATCGGAGAAGCTCCTGTTACAGAAAATCAGATGTTCGGCCCAGCTGTATTGGGTTTTGCACTCGATGGCATTTTAGATAAACAATTTTAGGTAAGCCTACTAAAACAATGCCAACTCGTGCAAAACCAAATACAAAATAAATATCAGCATCCTAAGATATATCCAAGTCCGTTATACTCCGGTGCTCCGTTATACCACCTAAGTTATAATGTTTATAAAGATATAATTATTTATAATTTCTTCGAATACCATGTGAAGGTCGGTACATTATGTACCAACTCAATATTATACTTGGCGCGTTGATTATAACATGTTGCAACGCACAGTTGGACTGTCTTAAAGAAGTTGAATCAAATGTAAATACAGGAGATACCAATATCGATGACGCGTTGAAGTCTGTGTTTCAGGATGAAATCAAAACCACTGTCGATAATAAATGCTCATCTTGTTCGAGAACTGTGTTGAAAGTGAGGTTTAGCATAGCCGGAGTGGACCACTCGGGTGTAGAGAGGACGCAGCGAATCTGTGAGACAGACGATAATCTGTGCCAACGCCATACCGATAAAAACGATTTTAACTGTACAGCTGGGAACCCCTTTAAAACGAAAACCTCAGACGCTATCAGTGGCCTGACACTAATAGAAGGCCCACCTGACATTGAATGTCACGTTTATTGCTGTTGGGATGATAAATGCAACGAGGACGGAAACCCCATTCTAACAATCACTGTAATATTGGCTACATCGTGTTTCTCCTTGATTATCATATGTGTTTGTGCTAAAGTAAATATGTATCTTAAATTTTCCTGCAAAAAAAATCGTCAGCAAAATGTACCATAAGGTCGAAATGGGCCACTTGTATATGAACAATTTCCGTAACGTTTTAACCGTTTTTTTTTATCTGATGGTGGGGGGGGGGGGGGGGGGGTGCATTGTAGATACAACTATTTCTGGTACTCATTTCGCTACGAAAACTTGCACCACAAGCAGGGATCGAACCCACCACATCCGAAGGGATGTGAAGTCAATGAACGGATTTCACCACTTCGCCATAACCATGCAATCAATATCTGAAACAGAAAAGTACAGTATTACTGTGGCATTGTACAGTAATGATATACATACAGTAATAAGTGCGTCGTCCATTTAAAAGTGATTATTAATCCATTATTATTGGTATTGGCCATATGGCGAGTGAAATTTAAAACCCTCACCAAAGTGCTTTTTATATCACAAATGTATAAACTCGTACTGTGTCAGGTACCCTCGAATGCGCACCATCTATACACGTTCGTGGGGCCTTCGCGCAGCACGAGGTTCAAATATGAGATACAGATGAATTGTATCACAAATTCGGTATCTAAGAAATTTAACCAAACAACAGTAAATCAAGAGAGGGAAAAGAATAATTAAATATCGCATATTATTTAATTTACTTAACCAACAAAGAAATCACTAAACTCATGTTAATGGTAACATGTTAAACTCATAAAGTAATATATTAAATATTTTAGGCGCGGAGGCGACCCAATTTGTAAGAAATATACAACTTAGCTTATGCCGATAGTATTGATACTGAGATATTAATTTATCATGTCAACAACTCAACGAAATTATTTAGCTAATTATTCAAATCTAAAGAATCATGATTCAGTACTCGGCCAATTATTTTGTAAGCTAAACACAATAACCAAGCTGTCTTATTAGTCTGGTAAATTACAATGCTGCCTTTGAGTAGAGGTGAGGTGTGTGGTTGGACTGGTTCCAAGCTAGGCTAGGCATGCCAAGGAAGGAGAGGGATGTATAGCTGAAGACGGTCAAACGTTTAGATCAAGTAAAAATACATTTCTTAAAGCAAATCTCTCGAACTAATTAAAAACTATAATGGAATGCGGTATGGGGAATACAACTGTATAATTGTTAAGTATAATTATTTAATTATTATACTAGAAAATAATTAATATCCTTTAAGAGGCAGGTTGAAATGGTGTTTTTACCCTAATTGTAAGTGTAAAACCTCCAAGAGGTTCATGGAAACTCGGTCGTATTCATAAATTATTACCTAGTTCTGATGGTCAAGTTCGTTCCGTAAAAGTAAAGCTTCCATCAAAGAAAATAATAGAAAGACATATAACTCTTTTATTCCCAATAGAATGTGACACACATACAGATAGCTCAATAGATAAACAATTAGACAGACCGAAACTAGCTATCAAGCCGAAACTGAAAGTAAATGAAGTCACATCCAGACCAAAACGAAAGGCAGCAATTAATGCGGAGAAGAATATTAAGAACTGTTATGAAGAAATTGAATAAATTTTTTATTTATTTTTTAGTAATTTTTTGGTATTGGGAATGTCGCGAATGCAATAATTGGTAAAAAAAAGTATATAAATTGTATTTATTTTTGGTGTCGGGAGTGTCGCGAATGCAATGACAAGGATCTAAGTTCGTTTTACCCCTTACAGCAGCCTACTAACTGACTAACTACTATACTACTGTACCGGTACCGGGATCTAAGTACGAGTACAATACAGTGTGTCAGTACACGGTGCAGGATTGATGATATTGATAAATATTGTATATAATAATTCTAGCGATAAATGATACTTCTGTACTTTATTCTATTCCACTTAAATTCGCTACACTAATCTACTTAATTAACTAATTAACTGCTATTATCTTAGCTTCACGAAGGCCACACGGAAATTCAACTTGGAAAATTTCTAAACTTTTGCCAGACTAAATGTGTACCAAGTTTGTACAGTATAGATTTCATTAACATTTGGCTGAGTTAACGTTTAAAATTGAACACGTCTGAACGACAAACACACCGATTGAGTTAGTGGTACCCGTATCCTTCTCGCTTACTTTCGTGGCTCGCCCTACAAACACGTTCGTGGGTACATCGCGCAGGACGATGGTCAGTTGTTAGCTACAGATTAAAATTGAGCAATTATATCCCAAAATCGGTACTTAAGAAATTTAAATAAATAATTAAGAAAATTTAATCAAACTTTTACTTTAAAGAAAACTTTCGCATTGGCAGCTTGGCATCGATGTCATAGAAGTCCACAGTCAAACTACTCATAAAATTCAATGCATTCTTCAGTCACCTGGTCTCGCTCATCGGTTAGTCCAGTTTGCCCGTAGCGCTAGCGCAGTAGCGATACCAAAAGTCGAGGTCGCCAACGACACTGCGCTGGGTATTGCAGTATTGGGCTGTTGGGGTACCTAGTGCAGTAGCGGATACCGGATCATGGAATAAAGGTTAGCTGGTACAACCTGGCAATATGTCAGTCTGTCTTAAGTCCGCACAATTTCAAAACTTCCATGGCTGCATGGTTGCCGTTGCCGAGCCGATTGGTGACCAACGACCAACGACCTGAAGACGGTACCGGTAACTCTGTACCACTGTAGCAGCACCGGTACCGTACTGTAATCCTGCAGTCTCCTAGCAACCAGCTGATGCCAAGCCTAATAATTTTTGGATAGATAAATTTATTATAAATGCAAGACAGATACACATATGCTGCACGAAGACCCCACGCAAATTCAACTTGGAAAATTTCTAAACTTTTGCTAAGACTACTGTACATGTGTACCAAGTTTGGATATGTTTTATCGACATTTGACATTTAGTTATTAACTTTTAAAATTGTACACAACAGATCAACAGAACAACAGAGCAATGAGCAACAGACACACCGATTGAGTTAGTGGTACCCGTATGCTAAGCTCGCTTACTTTTGTCGCTCGCCCCACAAACAAGAACCAAATAATTCCTAATTAACTCAGTTGATTTCTAACCTACATAAATAATACTGATTTTCTTATTTCCAAAAAATACCAACTACGTCCTGATATCCTTCAGCAGCCAGCTGTGATGACATCATAAGCGGGGCACTCAGACAAAACACTTCCCTGAACTGGTTAGCGCTACTGATGTGGTCTGAACGTATAGTTAGTTGCATTATCCAAAGCAGTCCTGCTCTCATACCTATCGGCATTGGATCTGTTCAATATGTGTTTCGCATCAGCTTTGTGTCCTGCAATAAGCTAATAAGTCATAAAAGGGAAAGGGATCAAAGAAAATACCTAACAGTTACCGAGGCATAGTACTGCTCTCGCATATGTCCAACATCAATCCAAGACGTTGTATTGTGAGAACGTGCCCTTGTCACCAGCGTTAATCATAATAAACTACTGTAGTTTCGGAGTCAAAGACCAATTAAGGTGACAGGAAAAATATAGGTTTACTGAGAAATATTTCAGCCAATAGGCCTTCTATCAAACTCAATTCAGAATATATCACACAACATAGAAGCACATTGATTATAGTTATACAGTAGATACAGAATACAATTTGAATTTCCTTCTGATATTGCACCAAAAATTAAACGATCTGTTTCTAATTTTAATTGCACCAAATTAAAAAAATATAATGTAAATTAATTTTAAATTGAATAATAACTATTTACATCATTGTGTGCAAAGTAGTACTTTGCAACGTTTTGACCGGTGTTTATTTATGTACCGAGCGAGCGCAGCTAGGGGGTTTACATAAATAAACAAGGTTCATACTCATAACTGACCATAGATGA
Organism: Nemertoderma westbladi; assembly: GCA_032718475.1. Classification (NCBI taxonomy): domain Eukaryota; kingdom Metazoa; phylum Xenacoelomorpha; order Nemertodermatida; family Nemertodermatidae; genus Nemertoderma; species Nemertoderma westbladi. Next base: position 12,280 of record JAUCBJ010005292.1, read on the forward strand.
AAAGTGACCTTTGCAAGCAATAATGTATGTAATTTTGTTACATTACGTCAATTTATCAGCGCTCGGTATGTGAAGAAAGGATTTTATAGATGCTCATTTAAACAATTAATCTTGTACTATTTCGAATATAAGTGAAATTTATTAACAGGTACACAGTATTAATTATACATTTATATCTAATTAAAGTTTATTGTTGTTATCTCCTGTATGGATGTGATAAATATTTGACCCATCCTGACATTGGTCGACTGAAGCAAAGCAAAGCAAGTGTTCAGTTTTACTGAACACTGTCGCCATTTTCTTTGCTCATTTTCTCTAAAGTGTTTCTATTGGACGTTTCGACATAACCCAGTGAAAAATGCGCATGCGTATCGCAAGTGATTTTAAAGCGTCATGCGTTTTTATTGCGGCTCAATAAATAGCGATAAAACTCTTGTGATTCGCATGTGAATCACATGTAAAATAGGGAAGCGATTCCACGCATGCGATTCACAACTTATTTTACGCATGTGATTCCGTGCATGAAAATCGCATGCGAATCACACCCCATTTAACGCTTATTTTACGCATGTTTTACACCATGAGAATATCATGCGTTAATTCCCATATGAATCGCATGTTTATAATTACACTAAAGATTATTAGTTAAAATAAAGTTGCCTATCAAGAAATAAATAGTTTTAAAATATAAAATTGATGTATACGAATTATCTAATATGGCTGTCGAATACAGAGATTATATTAATATATTTTATAGAATAGAAAATTATAGGGAATAGTTAAGAGTGTATCATGGTTATTCTAATCTATTTGTATTATCCTCTATATAACCAACCATTTCTAGTATTGATTCATACAGCATGTCTAACGTTCTAAGTCTAGAGAGTGTAATGTAATGTAATGTAAGGTAAGTACAGTAGTCAGATGATACGGAAGCCCGTAGTATCAAACAGTAGTGGAATAATCAACTACTGTATCATATTTTCTGTCACAAAGGTCTCAATATATTACACAAAACTCACAACCAGTAGATTTTTGCGATATTTATGCGCCATGACGCTTGAAAGTCGCAAGTGAATCGCATGCGAGTTTTATGCGACTGAACGCAAGTTGTTGTGATTTTTATGCGACTTAACGCAAGTTGTTGCGATATTTATGTGACATAACTCAAGTAAATCGCTTGCGTAAAGGTCGGGCCATAACTCTTGGGAATCACTTGAGATACGCCTGCGTTGCACGCTTGCGATACGCTTGCGCACTTTTCACTGGGAATGGACTACAGTACACGTTAAACAATTATTTATTTACATACAGTTAGTAATCCCGTGCCTGTCACTGCAAACTGGATAATAAAGCAGCACTCATTAATATAATACATTCTGTAAGTAATAGGGTGATTGAAGTTGTTTCAATGTTATTGATTACTTTGCAGCGTTCCGTCCTATAGGCCGCAACGCTGTAAAGTAATACTTTGTAGCGTTACGAGTAATTTACCACAACGCTGTTAAGTTGACATAATGTAACAATATAAAGAAAATTAATTTGAAATTGAAATCTATTCTAAAATTGTGTCATAAAATAAAAAAAACGGTGTGAAAAATTTATGAAGAAAAAATGTTTATAAAATTAAGTACACATTAAAATATTCCTGGTACAGCGTAGGGTCAGCAATCAGCAGAAACTCAGCAGCAGTTAGGTGAGGCATGATGTGTCAGCTGGTCAGGGTGCAGGAAGCAGGGTCGGTCGGCACTCTTCTGCTCTTGTTGTTGAGTCTCACCCTTACTGCCTTACAGCCTTCCATTAGTGCCTTCAGCAGCCCTTTAACAGTTTAACTGTTTAATTGTTTAAGTTACAAAGTTCTGGATCTGGAGTTAGGCCTAAGCCTCCTAATTCAGTAATTCCATACTCCTAACTGCATTCCTCGCGCCTTACAGACTTACCCTTACCGTATGACTATGTCATGAACTATGTCACTGCACTCTGGCACTGTCAGACTCTGGACTAGGCCTATTTTAATAATTTGTAGCCTACTACTGTATTAGCATATATCTTAATTGGTGGAGGGAAGACAGGAAGAGGGAATGCCAACTTGATGACGATCCTTTTAGAAAATGCAAAGCGTAATTCTGGTTCTGGTTATAAAACAGTTGATGAGAATGTCCAGGTGAGACTGTGAGACGTAAAAGTCCAAAGTCAGAGAGTTGGCGATCGGCAGATTGGCAATATGCTGAGCTGAGCTGAGCTGAGCTGAGCTGAGCTGAGCTGAGCTGAACTGATATTGTTGATTGTTGGTTACCGGTATTTAGTTATTTCGGATTTAGCGTTTAGAGTTGCTGTATAGACAGATAGAGTGTAGATGGCAGGTCAGGCTGTCAGGGTCAGCAGTTACCCTACAGCCCTACCCCTGTACTCGTCACTCGTTACGTGTTCAGGGTTAGGTGTTATATAATGTTACCTGCAATTGGGTGCAATTGATGTATAGGGCTGGCAGCCTTGGCTACTGGCAGATGTATCTATATTTGTTCGTGAATTTCTTTATTAGACCTCGAGCCGAAGATCTAATTCAATTTTTCAATTTGCAGAGATGCTGTCTAATAAAAGGGAAAGGCATTTGATATGGTATGATTCTGATGGTCGGGTGATGTATGTTGTGCTTGGAACAGATTATGAAAATAATTAATCCATTCAGGCATTGTTCCTTCGAGTTTTACTCTGGATTCTGTTTCCAGAATTACAGTAGTCGTGTATGTTGTGTTCGATGTTCGAGGTCGATGGGATGTCTCTATTCCAGTATTCAGACAATTTCCATATACCGGTATCTAATTTTTCAGTATCCATTTTGGGTCAGCCTAATTATTCCATTTACATAATAACTGGGATGAATCTTCCGTGGATTAAGAGGGCTCTGCACCTGGGGGTGGGGAATTTGCCACCACTTACTCTTACCGGTAACACTTTTTACTTTACTTTACTGTATCCGACTTTAACTTTTTATCTTCCACCTACTTTATATCATACCTACTTTATTCACTTAGAGCGGATTTGCCTTGGGTATAGGAAGCGGTTCCACAATCGTCTACGTTGTCGACAGATTATCCCAACTGGTTGCCTCGGGCAACCTCTCTCGGCTGACTTGCGTTCCTACCTCCTTCTGTCCTTCCAGTCCCACCAGTTAATCCTCGGCGCTAAACTCTGTCTAACCGACCTGGAATCCACCCCGGAGTTGGACGTCGTCATGGACGGAGCTGACGAGTTATACATTTATTATACTATTATCATGGGTGAGGTAGGAGGAGATGAGATTGTTGAGGATGGGAATGAGAACGAGATGATACTGGTGGCAATGTATGAGAGGGAGAAAGAAGAAGCGCGGGTGGAGAGGTTGTTAGATCCGAGAAACGAGTGGGAGGAGATTGAGAAAAATTATTATTTGGAGGAAGAGGAAAAGAAGAATAAGAGTGCGTGGGGAGAAGATTGGGAGTTGGAGATAGCAGCTGAGTCAGATAGGAGGGCGCGGGAGGCGGAGAGGTGTGCGCGGGAGAAGGTGATGGAAGAGACAATCGATATGTTGTTGGGAATGTTGGGTGGTGGTGGTGGTGGTGATGGGGATGATGTGGAGGATGTAGAAGATTGGACAGATGGTGATAGTGGGATAAACGGGTGAGGTGGTGGAAGAAATTTTTAAAATAGTATATAATGGTGATGGATTTAAGTATAATAATAAATAAAAAATAATATTACAAATACTATAACCTTACTTCATGGCTCGTCCGCAATAGTGTTGTTGCCTAGCGCTAATCAGTGTTTATTCACCTTTTTGTTGCTGCGTCTGTCATAGTCTATCATGTTAAAGACTTTACCAAACGTCTGCAACCCCACCCCCTTACTATGACGGGTTTTTAACTAATGTGGTTCAAGTAGTAGACGCGAATTAATTAAATTACTTCCGCGGACTGGCCTTATACCGCATATGTTACATATACACAATGGTAGTCATAGTAGGTGGGCGGGGCAAGAGCCGTTCGGTAAAGTCTTTAACATAGACGCTGTTCCAATTAAGTTGTTTACATTACTACTCATTATAATTCTGCCTTTGAGTAGAGGTGAGGGTGACTCGAATTTTGTTCCTGTTGATATTTTGCGAATTTTGTTCCTATTGCATTTTTGCGAATTTTGTTCCAACGGGTAGCGAACTTTGTTCCTCTACTTGCGAACTATGTTCCTATCGAATTTTCAAGGATAATTATGTTCCAATTATTGCGAACTTTGTACCTATCAATGCGAACTTTGTTGCTATCATTGCGAACTTAGTTCCCATCTCTGTAAGTTACTTTCAGTTTTTGGATTAGATTATTTATTACTAAGTTATATTTAGTACATCTTACTTAATGCGTAATTTACAATAAATTAATCCAACTAGTGACTGCATCCCTATAATATTTAATGTCAAAATTGATAAAATATAAAAATTGACCATTGGGGAGTATATAACGTTACCCAGTTGATGAGCCACGTTACCCTACAACAAGTACATTACAACCTTTTTTATATCTATAGTATGTGGCAACAGTATCGGTATTTGTAGGTCCCGAGTGGTAGAGATATTCTACGCCAACGGAGACTAGGAAACTGATGAATGCTTGGATGTTTCCTTTCAATTGTTTACCTTTAATTTCAAACTCCCAAATATTACCGTAATTATTGTTATCCTTTGGGACATAGGATAATCTGACACCAGGGCACGTATTACTAGTATGTATGTACGTTACCTACAAACTAAGTATTCTTTGTAAATCAATATATAATAACAAGTCAATATTTGTGCAAAACGCCCATATTAATATAATCCATAATTAAGTGGAACGGGCCTTGAGTAAGTAAAAGTTTCCTATTCAATCTAATACTATTGTGTTAAATCGTGGGAAAGTTGAGGCATGAAAGTTAATTTCTGCATTCGTGTTGTTATTCATCTACAGTAAGTTTAGCTACTGCAGTACTGTAAGTGTGAGTGGAACAAAATTCGTAGTCATGGGAACAAAGTTCGCAATATATTTGCAAAAAATTCGCAAAAATAGGAACAAAGTTCGCTGTGAATTGGAACAAAGTTAGGAACAAAGTTCGCGCTCCGGAGGTGAGGTGTGTGGTTGGACTGGTTCCCCTTCCAAGCTAGGCTAGGCATGATAGGCATCATGCTTGCTATTGCAAGCATGGCTCCCTCCGTCGTTGGCATGCTTGCTATTGCTATCATGCCGACGAAGGAGGGAGCTATACCTGGAGACGGGGCATTTTAATGAGTTAATTACGAGATCAATTAAAAACACATTTCTTAAAGCAAATCACTTGAACTAATTAAAAACTATAAATAGAATGGGGTATGGGGAATACAACTGTATAATTGTTAAGTATAATTATTTAAATCTTATACTAGAAAATAATTAAATCCTTTAAGAGGCAGGTTGAAAATGCGGTTTTTACCCTAATCAACTTAATTAACTAATTAACTGCTATGATCTTAGCTTCTCGAAGGCCACACGGAAATTCACCTTGGAATATTTCTAAACTTTTGCCAGACTACATATGTAACAAGTTTGGATAGATTTCATTAACATTTGGCTGAGTTATTAACGTTTAAAATTGAATCGACAGAACAACAGACACACCGATTGAGTTGGGGGTACCCGTATGCTAAGCTCGCTTAATTTCGTCGCTCGCCCCACAAACAAGAACCAAATAATTCCTAATTAACTCAGTTGATTTCTAACCTACATAAATAATAATGATTTTCTTATTTCCGAAAAACTCTTCAAAATTTTTGTTTTTTTACTGATTTTTATTGGTTATTAGGGGCCTTAATTTACCAACTACTTCCTGATATCCTTCAGCAGCCAGCTGTGATGACATCATAAAGCGGGGCACTCAGACAAAACACTTTCCTGAACTGGTTAGCGCTACTGATGTGGTCTGAACGTATAGTTAGTTGCATTACGCAAAGCAGTCCTGCTCTCATACCTATTGGCATTGGATCTGTTCAATATGTGTTTCGCATCAGCCTTGTGTCCTGCAATAAGTTAATAAGTCATAAGAGGGAAAGGGACCAAAGAAAATACCTAGTTACAGAGGCAAAGTACTGCTCCTCTAACATCTGGCAAAATCCAACACGTAGTAAGTGAGAACGTGCCCTAGTCACCACCACGTTAATCATAATAAAGTAGTTTCAGAATCAGAGACCAATTATGGTGACAGAAAAAATATAGGTTTACTGAGAATTATTTCAGCCAATAGGCCTTCTATCAAACTCAATTCAGAATATATCACACAACAGAGAAACACATTATTATAGATATAGAATACAATTTGAATTTCCTTCTGATATTGCACCAAAAATTAAACGATCTGTTTCTAATTTTTATTGCACCAAATTGAATAAATATAATGTAAATTCATTTTAATTTGAATAATAACTATTTACATAATTGTGTGCAAAGTAGTACTTTGCAGCGTTGTGACCGAAGTTTATTTATGTACCGAGCGAGCGCAGCGAGGGGGTTTACATAAATAAACAAGGGTCTTTAACGCTGAAAATTGACCTTTGCAAGCAATGATGTAAGTAATTTTGTTACATTGTCTCAACTTATCAGCGCTCGGTATGTGAAGAAAGGATTTTATGGATGCTCATTTAAACATGTACTATTTCGAATATAAGTGAAATTTATTAACAGGTACACACACAGTATTAATTATACATTTATATCTAATTAAAGTTTATTGTGTTATCATCTCCTGTATGGATGTGATAAAACTTTGATCCATCTTGACCTTTGTTGACTGAAGCAAAGCAAAGCAAGTGTTCAGTTTTACTGAACACTGTCGCCATTTTCTTTGCTCATTTTCTCTAAAGTGTTTCTATTGGACGTTTCGACATAATGGAATACAGTACACGTTAAACAATTATTTACATACAGTAGCTAATCCCGTGCCTGTCACTGCAAACTGGATAATAAAGCAGCACTCATTAACATAAATGGAAATAATACATTCTGGAATACGGTAATTTAAGTTGTTTACAGGTTATTGATTACTTTGCAGCGTTCCGTCCTATAGGTCGCAACGCTGCAAAGAAGTGCATTGCAGCGTTACGAGTAATTTACCAGAACGCTGTTAAGTTGACATAATGTAACAAATATAAAGAAAATTAATTTTAAATTGAAATCAATTCTAAAATTGTGTCGTATAATAAAAAAACGGTGTGAAAAATTTATGAAAAAAAAAAGTTTATAAAATTAAGTACACATTAACATATTCCTGGTACAGCGTAGCGTACAGGGGTAATTAGGGTCAGCAATCAGCAGAAACTCACAGCAGCAGCAGTTAGGTGAGGCATGATGTGTCAGCTGGTCAGGGAACAGGAAGCAGGGTCAGTCGGCACTCTTGAGTCTTACCCTTACAGCCTTCCATTAGTGCCTTCAGCAGCCCTTTAACAGTTTAATTGTTTAAGTTACAGAGTTCTGGAGTTAGGCCTAAGCCTAACTTTCTGACAAGTCCCTAAAAGGTGCCACCCTTCTCCATAGCGCGGGAAATTCAAATGATTGAAAGACATGTAATTTGTAGTGGAAGCGGTGGCAGATCAGATCTGCCACCTATATTTTGGTGGTAAATTCAAATCTGTTTTAACATTGAATACATGAATAGATGAGTAAGACGAATGTAATTCATTGAATCAGAATAAATTATTTCTTATCGGTTTAATGCACTCATCCGTTATTGTTGTTGTTTTATCTAGTCTGGGACTTCGAGCAGCACGTGAACAACTAAGCTGACTGGTTAACTAGTCTGGGACTTCGAGCAGCACGTGAACAACTAAGCTGACTGGTTAAGTAGTCTGGGACTTCGAGCAGCACGTGAACAACTAAGCTGACTGGTTAAATAGTCTGGGACTTCGAGCAGCACGTGAACAACTAAGCTGACTGGTTAACTGGTTAAATGTAAAGAACATTTATTATTTGCTTGTATCAGTTATAATTACATCAGAACATTATAATTATAACAATTATACACTTGTACCTAGTATATTAAAAGTAGATTTTAAGTAGATAGATGATAGATAGGCGCTGTGAATTGATATTTTTTGGCGGTTGATTCAAATTACAGAATTATCATATTTCCATTACAAACTGAACACAGTATGCTGCAGTATGTACGTGGGCATGGGTACGTACTAAAAGGTCAAGGAGCTAGGGCAGTAGACTTCGTACCGTTCTTAACCAATCAACTTAGTTTGTTCACGTGCAGCTCGAAGTCCCAGACTAGTTAACCAGTGCAGCTTAGTTGTTCACGCGTGCTGCTCGAAGTCCCAGACTTGGTAACCAGCCAGTTTAGTTGTTCACGTGCTGCTTGAAGTCCCAGACTAGTTAACCAGTCAGCTTAGTTGTTCACGTGCTGCTCGAAGTCCCAGACTTGGTAACCAGCCAGTTTAGTTGTTCACGTGCTGCTCGAAGTCCCATACTAGTTAACCATTCAGCTTAGTTGTTCACGTGCTGCTCTAAGTCCCAGAATAGATAAAACAACAACAATAACGGATGATTGAGTTAAACCGATAAGAAATAATTTATTTTGATTCAATTAATTACATTAGTCTTTACTCTATTCATGACGTATTCAATGTTAAAACAGATTTGAATTAACCGCCAAAATATAGGTGGCAGATCTGATCTGCCACCCTTTCCAGTACAAAAAACATGTCTTTCAATCATTTGAATTTCCCGCGCTATGGAGCAGGGTGGCACCTTTTAGGGACTTATAACTTTCTGGCTATCTGACGTTTTGGCCAGTCCGCCAGGTTTATGCGACCGCATTCCGCGCGACTTCTGGACTTAGAGACTTACCATACCAACTACTGAACTATGTTACTGCACTGTCAGACTACTGGACTAGGCCTATTTTAATAATTTGTAGCCAATTATATCTTAATTGGTGCTTGGTGGTGGGAAGACAGGTAGCGTAGAGGGAATGTCTTCCAAATCGACCTCACTTGATGACGATCCTTTAGAAAATGCAAAGCGTAATTCTGGTTATAAAGCAGTTGATGAGAATGTCCAGGTGAGACTGTCAGACTGTGAGACTTGAAAGTACCCGTATGCCCGTTACTTGTTCAGGGTTAGGTGTTATATAATGTTACCTGCGATTGTTGTATAGGCCTGGGCTACTGGTAGATGTATCTATATTTGTTCGTATATTTCTTTATTAGACCTCGTGCCAAAGATCTATTTCTGTAATTCAATTTTTCAATTTGCAGAGATGCTGTCTAATAAAAGGGAAAGGCATTTGATATGGCCTGATGGTCGGGTGGTGTATGTCAGTGTATGTTGTGCTTGGAACAGATTAGGCCTATGAAAATAATTAATCCATTGTTCCTTCGAGTTTTACTCTGGATTCTGTTTCCAGAATTACAGTAGTCGTGTATGTTGTGTTCGATGTTCGAGGTCGATGGGATGTTTCTACCTCAGACAATTTCCATAGGCATATATCTAATGGACAGTATCAATTTTGGGTCAGTTTGGTTGGGCTCCCCCTAATTATTCCATTCACATAATAACTGGGATGAATCTTCCGTGCATTAAGAGGGCGCTCTGCACCTGGGGGTGGGGAATTTGCCACCACTTACTCTTACCGGTAACACTTTTTAGTTTTTACTTTACTTTACTGTATCCGACTTTAACTTTTTATCTTCCACCTACTTTATTCACTTAGAGCGGATTTGCCTTGGGTATAGGAAGCGGTTCCACAATCGTCTACGTTGTCGACAGATTATCCCAACTGGTTGCCTCGGGCAACCTCTCTCGGCTGACTTGCGTTCCTACCTCCTTCCAGTCCCGCCAGTTAATCCTCCGCGCCAAACTCTGTCTAACCGACCTGGAATCCACCCCGGAGTTGGACCTCGTCATGGATGGAGCTGACGAGTTCGACCCCGGGTTGACGCTGATTAAAGGGGGAGGCGGGTGTCTCACCCAGGAGAAGATAGTGGCGTCGTGCACTAAGAAATTCCTTATTGTTTGTGACCATAGGTAAGTAAGTAGAGACGGGGGGGGGGGGGGGGAACTCGACGCAAAACCCGCCTTGGCGAATTAATATCCCGCCTCAATGTTAAATTCTCAATTTAGGGAAAGGAGCAGGTTACAGTGGCACGTTATTTTAACCAAAACAATAAACTAAACACAATAGAACAGGTTACAGTTTTATTTTTTAGAGTAATCAGCTGTTATTTGAGTCGAATTTCCCCTGGAGAGGGATGAATTTGTATTGCGTCCAGTTTCCCCCCTATCTGAGTTAGTAAGTGCTGCAAAATTGTGTTTGTGATACGAAGAATATTTTTTAAATTAAATTTCCGTACATGAACTCTTGACTAAACCTAATTATCATAACAATTGAACACTAACTATATATATACATACCGGTACTCGTGTGTAAAATAAATAGCTGTGAGCAGAATAATTTCGCATTTATGTCTTCTATAGATTATTCTATAGTGCCCCCCCCCCCCCCCCCCCCCCCCCACCCCCCAACCCCAATAACACGAAATTCACAAAACTTCAGGCCAGTCGCCTAGGCCTGATATTACACAGTTAGTTAATATCGTATTTATGTCATAATAAATAATATACAATGTAATTGTGTCGACTTATCCTTAAATTTGTACAATAATTAAATGGATGGATAAACTGGTAATGGTGGAAAAAATTACTATAGAATTTGTTACTCAAATAATGACTCAAATCAACTCAAATAAAGTATTTTTTACTCATATGATTACTATTGATTCATTATTATTTTATACCGGTAAGATTAATTAAATTTATTGTTATTAAACTTTTTTGACTATTAAATTTAAATTTAGAAACTAAATTGTGAAACATTGCAGTGATGATTAGGCCTAGTGTTGGTAGCATTAAAACTATTGATTCGAAAATATGAATTAAAATACAAAAATGAATTATTCGTATTATACGTTACGTTACGAAACCCAATTTCAGTGTTGTATGTTTCCCCTTTTATTTGAGCTATATTTTCATCTGAGCTCAGTTTATTTTTTTCTCTCAATTTTTCTAACCAGTTTAAATTTCTAGCTTTGATTGAACTTGAGAAAGCCTTTCCTTTTTCGTTTAAATGTTCCTTTTCGAAATTTTGCTGTGTAGTATTATTAATATATTATGTATGTTTAATGGTATTATAAGTACCACCGTATTAGCGTATTACGTTAATTTAGGACCAAAACAAGAATTCACTGACCTGCAAATATAATAATTGATTGGAGTGGGGGGGGGGGGGGGGGGGGGGCTTATGACGTAATGCTGATAAATAAATACATATAAAACACATTAAACATTTCCACTCGTCTCATCTCCACTCGCGGTTTTTGCTCGCTGAGCTCGCCTACAATTTGACCGATTTGATTAGCGTAACCATCTGAAACAGCTAAACAAGTGTGCTAACCAATAAATTTGACACACTGACCATTAAGAGGGGCTAACCCCCAGTATTTTAAGCACTGGGCCGTTCACTTTCACATGTGTTATAGGTTAATGACATTTATGGGCTGGGATTACTCTCTCTCACACTGTAGGCAAAGATCAGGTGAATTATATTTTGTTAAAATATCTTGTTTAGGAAAGTGAATATTATAGTTCCGAGGGCCTAGAGGGCCCAGAAACCGAGAAGTACTTTGTTTGCCAAATTTACTAAATATGTACACTTTAGCTTTAAGACGGCCATTTTCATCTGAGCACTATAAACATAAAATGCAAATAATTTTTGAAAATTTTTGTAAAATTATTATTTTTACTGTTTGACTATAGACGGTCTTCTTATAGCCAGCGTGCTGGCTTTCTATAGTTAATAATATTATTACAGGAAGGAATCAAAACAAATCGGATTGAAATGGAAAAAAGGAATTCCTATTGAAGTTATTCCGATGGGCCATGTTCCGGTTGCTAGAAAGATAATGGCGAAGTTTGGGGGGACGGCGAAACTGAGAGAGGCACTCAATAAAGCGGTGAGTTAGGCAAAACTGGGAGAGGCTCTCAATAAAGCGGTGAGTTAGGCAAACCTGGGAGAGGCTCTCAATAAAGCAGTGAGTTAGGCGAAACTGGGAGAGGCTCTCAATAAAGCGGTGAGTTAGGCAAAAAATGAGAGAGGCACTCAATAAAGCGATGAGTTAGGCAAACCTGGGAGAGGCTCTCAATAAAGCAGTGAGTTGGGCAAAGCTGGGAGAGGCTCTCAATAAAGCAGTGAGTTAGGCAAAAAATGAGAGAGGCACTCAATGAAGCGATGAGTTAGGCAAACCTGGGAGAGGCTCTCAATAAAGCAGTGAGTTAGGCAAAACTGGGAGAGGCTCTCAATATAGCGGTGAGTTAGGCAAAAATTGAGAGAAGCTCTCAATAAAGCGGTGAGTTAGTTAGACAGACCATACTGGGAGAGGCTGATCCGGAGACAAAATGAGAGAGGCTAAACCGGAGACAAAATGGGAGAGGCTAAACTGAGAGAGGCTCTCAATAAAGCGGTGAGTTAGGCAAAACTGGGAGAGGCTCAATAAAGCGATGAGTTAGGCAAAACTGAGGGAGGCTATCAATAAAGCGGTGAGTTAGGCAAAAAATGAGAGAAGCTCTCAGTAAAGCGGTGAGTAAGGCAAAACTGGGAGAGGCACTCAATAAAGCGGTGAGTTAGAAGTGATACCAAGTCAATAAAGCGGTGAGTTAGGCAAAACTGGGAGAGGCTCTCAATAAAGCGGTGAGTTAGGCAAAACTGGGAGAGGCTCAATAAAGCGGTGAGTTAGGCAAAACTGGGAGAGGCTCAATAAACCGGTGAGTTAGGCAAAACTGGGAGAGGCTCTCAATACAGCGGTGAGTTAGGCAAAAAATGAGAGAAGCTCTCAGTAAAGCGGTGAGTTAGGCAAAACTGGGAGAGGCACTCAATAAAGCGGTGAGTTAGAAGTGATACCGAGTCAATAAAGCGGTGAGTTAGGCAAAACTGGGAGAGGCTCTCAATAAAGCGGTGAGTTAGGCAAAACTGGGAGAGGCTCAATAAAGCGGTGAGTTAGGCAAAACTGGGAGAGGCTATCAATAAAGCGGTGAGTTAGGCAAAAAATGAGAGAAGCTCTCAGTAAAGCGGTGAGTAAGGCAAAACTGGGAGAGGCACTCAATAAAGCGGTGAGTTAGGCAAAACTGGGAGAGGCTCTCAATAAAGCGGTGAGTTAGGCAAAACTGGGAGAGGCTCAATAAAGCGGTGAGTTAGGCAAAACTGGGAGAGGCTCAATAAACCGGTGAGTTAGGCAAAACTGGGAGAGGCTCAATAAACCGGTGAGTTAGGCAAAAAAAATGAGAGAAGCTCTCAGTAAAGCGGTGAGTTAGGCAAAACTGGGAGAGGCACTCAATAAAGCGGTGAGTTAGAAGTGATACCGAGTCAATAAAGCGGTGAGTTAGGCAAAACTGGGAGAGGCTCTCAATAAAGCGGTGAGTTAGGCAAAACTGGGAGAGGCTCAATAAAGCGGTGAGTTAGGCAAAACTGGGAGAGGCTCAATAAACCGGTGAGTTAGGCAAAACTGGGAGAGGCTCTCAATACAGCGGTGAGTTAGGCAAAAAATGAGAGAAGCTCTCAATAAAGCGGTGATCTAGGCAAAACAAAGGCAAAACTGAGAGGCATTCAATAAAGCTGTGAGTTAGAAGTGAAGTGATACCGAGTCAATAAAGCGGTGAGTTAAGCAAAACTGGGAGAGGCTCAATAAACCGGTGAATTAGGCAAAACTGAGGGAGGCTATCAATAAAGGGGTGAGTGAGTTAGGCAAAAAATGGGAGAAGCTCTCAATAAAGCGGTGATTTAGGCAAAACAAAGTAAGAGAAGCTCTCAATACAGCGGTGATTTAGGCAAAACAAAGGCAAAACTGAGAGAGGCATTCAATAAAGCTGTGAGTTAGAAGTGATACCGAGTAAATAAAGCGCTGAGTTAGGCAAAACTGGGAGAGGCTCAATAAAGCGGTGAGTTAGGCAAAAGTGAGAGAGGCATTCAATAAAGCTGTGAGTTAGAAGTGATACCGGCAATAAAGCGGTGAGTTAGGCAAAACTGGGAGAGGCACTCAAGCGTAAGAGGCCGGGAGAGGCTCAATAAAGCGGTGAGTTAGGCAAAACTGAGGGAGGCTATCAATAAAGCTGTGAGTTCGGAAAAACTAAGAATGGCTCTCAATAAAGCTGTGAGTTAGGCAAAAAATGAGAGAAGCTCTCAAGGCGGTGATTTAGGCAAAACAAAGTGGAGAAGGCTCTCAATAAAGCGGTGAGTTAGTTAGACAGACCATACTGGGAGAGGCTAATCCGGAGACAAAATGGGAGAGGCTAAACCGGAGACAAAATGGGAGAGGCTAAACTGAGAGAGGCTCTCAATAAAGCGGTGAGTTAGTTAGACAGACCATACTGGGAGAGGCTAATCCGGAGACAAAATGGGAGAGTCTAAATTGCGAGAGGGGCCATACTGGGAGAGGCTAAACCGGAGACAAAATGGGAGAGGCTAAACTGAGAGAGGCTCTCAATAAAGCGGCTCTCAATAAAGAGGTAAGTTAGGCAAAACTGGGAGAGGCTCTCAATTACAATAATATATTATGAACTGGTCGGTACACAATCAAAAATATTCGATATTCATATTCCATTTTGAATTACAATAATATATTATGAACCGGTACACTTACACATTCAAGAACTGCAGTCGATAGTTTACAAAAATTGCACTAGTTAAATTTAATAATATTGATGTACAGAATGACCCAGTTCTCACTCAAGGGTTGTAGCAGTCCTGGCATTCGCAATGGGCTATCACGGGATACTGTACTGTGTACTCGTTGCCTAGGGGACAGACAACGTCTGCGTCGACCTCGACCCACTCGCGACTCCGACACATCTGACACTGAACGTGGGTGGTCAGCTGTCCCGCCTCCATGTAGGCGAGCATCCTGGACTCGCACCTCCCGCTGCACGAGATACTGGGCAGCGGCTCCCGGGAGCGACAACCCGAACCGAAGTCGACCGTCTCGCGACTGCGATGCATCACGCAGCCGCTGCACTCCGACAACGTCTCCACGCAGTCCACGGCGAATCCGTCGACGAACCAAGCCGTCTCGCAATCATTGCAGTAGTTAACCTCGCAGGTAGCCTCCGGGTAGTTGTCGCACACCTTGCCGCGACACGTGTTGGCCACGCAGTAGCTCAGGTCCGTGGGTTCGGTACAGGGGTCCCGCGGGCAGCAGGCCCCCACGTCGCTCGCACCGATCCCCGACGATCGGCACGCGTAGTTGGGCGGGCATTGCAGATCGTTGGCGCACGCGTGCGCGAGGTGCTGGCCGAACTCGCAGGGTCCGTGCGGGTGAAGACCCATCTTTATTGAGGATGGACTCTCCGTAGTAACCTCCTCGACATCACCCGAGGTCGATTCTTCCCCAACTTCCTCATCAGCGTTGGCTTCCTTGTCTAACTCGGCTACAGTGTTAGCGATCTCTGCGAGGGCGGCTTTGTTTGCGTTGGAGGCAGTGGCGGTTGTTATTTCTGGCGTTTTCGCAGTGGTTATTTCCGGTTTCGGGGTTGTGGTTACTTCTGGTGTGGTGGCGGTAGTTTGTTCTGGTGTGGTGGCGGTGGTTACTTCTGGTGTGGTGGCGGTGGTTACTTCTGGTGTGGTGGCGGTGGTTATTTCTGGTGTGGTGGCGGTGGTTATTTCTGGGGTTGGTGTGGCAGTAGTGGTTATTTCCGGTCTTGGGATGGTAGGTACGTCCGGGGTTGTAACTGTTTCCGGGGGATTGGTTATTCTTTCTTTTGGGTGTTTTACTGGGCGTATTTCGATTTTATCCGTGAGTTCTCGTAGCATCTTCATTCTTGCGTACTTTGCACGAGATGAGAACATTTTGTTACTCCCATAAGAAAAATTCCATGTCAGAAATATACACACACAAAGCAGGGGTAGCTTCAACATCGTTAATTACTACCTAAATACGTTATATTACAATAAAGATAAATATAATTATTATCCAGAATAATTGTCGCTGTGATTGTGGCGTTGAAGCTGTTTGGTAATACTATAAACTTTAAGGGTAGAACAGCTGATAGGTATGTGATATAGGAGGTTGTGTCATGTCGCCTCGTTAGCACCTCTCTGGGTTTTGTGAGCTGATTGATGATTGGCTGTAGATGATTATTGTAGTTCCTCGTATGCTCCTGAGCACCGCCAAATACATAATAAAGACAAATATCTTTAGGTGCACTAAAGAATATTAAGCCAAATATTTCTACCCGTCTCCCAGGCCTTTATCAATGGTGGTTGTTGGCGATATGGGCAGATCATTTCCTGGGTTAAATAATTAAATATCTTCCATTTATTGCGTTCACACAGCGCATGAATGGTTTTGATTTTTAATTTTAATGATGGAATACAATGTATGGTATGAATTTGAAATTTATTTTATTTATTTTTATTTTATTTTTTTAATTTTAATTATTAATAACTTGCAATAACACGATTACATTATTATTTTTAGGGTCCAGTAATTACCGATAATGGTAATTTTATATTGGATTGGCAATTCCCTAGCCGAACGTCGCCTTACGATTGGTCAGATATTAATATAAGTCTGAAGCTAATTCCTGGTGAGTAAACTTTCTTATATAAAACCTTGGGGCGAGCCACGAAGTAAAGCTAATTCCTGGTGAGTAAACTTTCTTATATAAATCCTTGGGGCGAGCCACGAAGTAAAGCTAATTCCTGGTGAGTAAACTTTCTTATATAAATCCTTGGGGCGAGCCACGAAGTAAAGCTAATTCCTGGTGAGTAAATTTTTTTAAATAAAACCTTGGGGCGAGCCACGAAGTAAAGCTAATTCCTGGTGAGTAAACTTTTTTTTATATAAAACCTTGGGGCGAGCCACGAAGTAAAGAAAATTTACAAATATATATGTGGGTTCCGCGTCAAAGTAAACGAGCTTAGCATGTGGGTACCGCTGTCTGTCTATCGGCGAATGTTTAAAGGCTAATAACTCGGATCAACGTTGTTGAAATTAAATCAACTGGTATACAATTGGTATACTGTCAAAAGTCTGCCTTAGAATTTGTGGGGGTGGACTCAGCAGTTCTCCAGTCTCCCGCTAGAGGGGTTCACCGAATGTTTAAATAGTTAAGGGAATTTTCTTAATATATTTTTTTTTAAATAGTACCACGAAGACTAAATATATATAGTTTTGAAATTGATATTGGCTAAAATTTGCAAAGTCCCGTTCTACTTACACCGCTACCGCCATCTTCTGAAAGGAGAATTAGATACTGTTCATATGGCTGTCTGTACGTTTGACTGTCGGTTTGTCTGTCAGTTCAGTATGTCTGTCCATCAATAAAAGCGAGAATTAGATACTGTTCATATGGCTGTCTGTACGTTTGACTGTCGGTTTGTCTGTCAGTTCAGTATGTCTGTCCATCAATAAAAGCGTACTATCTGTTTAAAAACTTCCCTATATGGGTTTTGTGGTCGTTGACTTCATTTCCTGATATCTTTATTCAAATTTGGCATCGTCGTTTCTGTCTGTATGCCTGTCAGTCTGTCCGCCACAATATACCCGACAGTCTGACAGCCAAACATACAATTTGGAAGTCATCAAATGTTAAAACTGACACTCAAAATGAATTCTGCGACCAGGAAAACCCTTGAGCAAAACTTCTAGTTAGATGGTGTGCCCTTTTATTATATTTCACAGACAGATAGTCGGATAGTCAGAAAGACCGACAGACAGACATACGTCATACATACAAACTAAATTTCATTAAAAGTGAAAACTGACCTCAGAAGTGAAATCAGCGACCAGGAAAACACCCATAGCAATAATCTTAGCATGGTTTTGTGCTTTCTTGTTGCTAGATATATATTGACAGACATTCTCACATATTAACAGACAGTTTTTTCACGGGAATGTTCAAACTTTAAAGGGTAGGTGTAATACGCGGATCCGGATCCGGAATCGGATTCCAAATTTATCAATTAAGGAAAAGGAGCAGGTTACAGTGGCACGTTATTTTAACCAAAACAATAAACTAACGTCAATAGAACAGGTTATAGTTTTATTTTTGGGAGTTATAAAAATGTAAAAAAAATCGACTTCCGTAGGGACAATGTTAAATGTAGAATCCGGATCCGGATCCGCGTTTTACTCTGACCCAACTTTATAGGTAATTATCTCGGAATGGTATTTTTCATTCCAAATAATAAACATAAAATGCTACTCTTCTGCCAATTTTTAATATTTTTTGATGCAATTTGGACATTCACAAGCTTGGTGTCTTCAAAGGTATTGGTCAGAATTTTAAAATTTTGATCTTAACTCATTTTGTTGGCTTCTAAATGTAAAAACGATAATTTTTGAAAAAATATGTAAATAATTAATTAATTTGATAATAAAATTGGAAATTATCAATATCAAAAAATTTTGACCAATAGTTTTATTCAACACTATAACCTAATTATATACGGTATACGAAATAGCTAGTTATATAACTAAAATATATATCTTTATATAACTTTTTAGTAATAGTTTTAATTTTATGCTACTAAATAGCACTAAATTATTATAATTATATTACAACAAAAAAAAATTTTAAACCACTTTCAGCTATCAATTCACCCATATACCAGCAATTATTCAATTTGGACAAAGCCTTGCCCTGTTACCATTGGTTTTCATTGACTGTGTTAAGCCCAACAATTATTTTCGCGCACCAACCCTATTCTTGCGTTATTGTTTTGGTTTTATATTAACAAAAGGAATTACATCAAAACTAATTACTAACTTGTGAGGCGCGTGAAGCGCGCCTGGCTTGTTAGTGTAATCTATACCAATGCATGTTTGTGACACAAAACGTCTAGATAGAAACCTATTTGAATATAAAAGTAAAAGTTTATCATTTATTTTCTTATCCAGGTGTTGTAGAAACAGGATTGTTCGTTTCCATGGCCAGCAAGGTATACGTAGGCGCTGAAGACGGCACATGTTATGTGAAAACACCGATCCCACCTCAATCGAATAGCTGTGAAGACTAATAATTATTTGAAAACGCTTTTATTTTCTAATAATTATTGTAATTAATTTATCATCCCTGTGTTGGCTTGCTTCTCCTGGGGTGTTTCATTATTGTAGTGAAGGTGCAATTATGCAATTAGTATTTATATGTGGTATATTATTTAATATTTTATAGTAACCACTTGATTGATTAAGTTATCATATTTATACTAACTGTTCCGCGCTAAATGCTCATTGAGAGTTTAGCTTCTAATAATCAGTTTACCAACTCCATTTATAATCTTTGTAAGACTGAATTATTTATCAATACCAACATTTTCACAATATATATAAACTATATATATATATATACGGAACAAGATGGGTACAGTACAACCTGACTGGCGAAATATATATAAACAAATGTGAAACCAGTCTCCTATCACAATATATAAACTATACTATCATTTCATAAATTAAATATATAATTTATAACATTGTGTAGACATGCCTAGTTTGTAATTCTATTTTTAGCATCGATTTTTAATTTTTGTATTATAATATTATTACAGTAATTATGTGGTGATATATTTTTATAATATTATAGTTACTAAGCGTTCAGAGCGTCGAGACGTGATTAATGGTGTAACAAATTTATGTAAAGTTTGGGGGGGGGGGGGGGGGGGGGGTGGGGGTACTGGCTTGGAAGTCAACATCTTGAAATGCATACTGCTCCAAAAAACGCATAAGTAAATAAAATGTAAGATACGCCCCTTTGCGGCCAGAGCCAATATATATATTTTTGACTTAAATAGCTACTCCTTTGTAACACGTTTTTTTGGAATCAGCATGGGCGAATACGTTAAAAAAAATTTGTTTCTAACTTTTCAAGGAAAATGCCGGTATTTTTCAAAATAGCGGTTATTAACAAAATCTGTTTTTTGTGTAAAATTTTTTTATAACAGAAGAACAATTCCAAAACTAAAGAAAACTGCTCGAATTTTTTTTATTGCGCGCACTAATAGCTTTCATTTGTTACCAAAGACTTACAAATTGGTTAAAAAATGGCGGGGGTGTAGTGATATAAAAATGAAAAAATGTAATTCCGAAATCATTAGGATAGTAGGGCCTACTGTTTTAAGTAGATCTGGACCGAAAGTGACAGACAAATTTGCTAAATCGACCGAAAGCGACCCAAATTAGAAAGCTTATCAAATTTCACGCATACTGGTACACTCAGCATGAAAAATTATGTTACTTTTGCCTTATATTTCATAAAATAACAAAATTATTGATATTTTATGTTCTCCCAAAGTTAACATGTGTTACATGAATATTACCTAGCAACGTAAGTATGCCATCCCTCTTAATCACTACCGGTTGGCTTACTGCTGTTGTTGGCTGCAGCAATACAATTACCACCGCCGTCCAGACTTATGGCACTAGGGTGTGGCGGGTCAAATAGCTATAAAACATGAGTGGGTCCTTCGTAGAACTGCGAGCCATCTTATCGAACAATTATAATTATTATATTATGGCTAGTTTTATCTTTGCTTCCGACACACGCACTGACACACACACGCACAGACTTTATAAACGGCCATAGTATAATTATAACAGTTCGCGCTGATGGCTCGCAGTTTTAACTCGCACCACAGTACAGCAGTGAGACTAAACTGTAGGTTGCAGGTATTGCTACTCCGTGGCCTACCTGCCCCTGTCAGTAATTCAGAGTATAGCAGTACTACCCACTGTCAGATTGCCTGTAGCCTTTACAACTTTAGGCTTACAATCTAAAGAGTATAGAAATTTTGAATGACATTAATAATTAGCAATAATTTTGTATTTTAAGAAATATATGGTAAAAGTTACATAATTTTTGCGTTAAGGGCACCAATAAATATGAAATTCCATGAACTTTCTAATTTGGGTCTCTTTAGCCTCTTTTTCGGTGGCTTTTGGTCCAATTCTACTTACAGTTGTACTATCCATTATAAATGCCTTAAAAATTTGAACCTTCCCGCGCAAAAACTGTCTGTTAATATGTGAGAATGTCTGTCAACATATCTAGCAACAAGAAAGCACAAAACCATGTTAAGATTTTAGCTATGGGGGTTTTCCTGGTCGCTGATATCATTTCTTAGGTCAGTTTTCGCTTTTAATGAAATCGAATTAGTCTCTACGTGTGTCTGTCAGTCTATCTGACTGACTATCCACAATCTGTCCATCTAATAATATATGAAAATCAATCTAGTTAAAAGTTTAGCTATATGGGTTTTCGTAGTCGCAGAATTCATTTCGAGTGTCAGTTTTAATATTTGATAACTTCCAAATTGTTTGTTTAGTCGGTTATATTTTAACGGACAGACTGACAGTCATACAGACAGGAACGACAAGGCCAAATTTGAATAATGACATCAGAAATCAAGTCACCGACCACAAAAACCCATATAGAAATTTTTTTAGACAGAGTACGCTTTCTATTAACGGATAAACATACTGACGGACAGTCCGACAGTCAAACGGACAGACAGCCATATCGCGAAAAGCAAGATAGATCTTTTTCAAATGTTGAATCTTGATAAAAAAATCTTCTGTGGATTAAATATAAAAAATACATTTGAAAGCCAGTAACCCCCCCCCCCCCTCCCCCTTAAATATATAATTTTTTTTATTTATGAAGAATCTACGAAAATTGAAGAAGTTGTGTTACTATCCTATTTTATCAGCCTAAATGATAATAAAACTGATTAAAAATGTCCTTTGCTCTGAAAACTAAAAAGCTTATTAGGCCTAACTAATGTACAATGATAGAATTATTTCTGTCAAGTAGTACCGTACCAGTCTCTGGATTAAAGTTTTATGCACCTAATTTTGGGAAATGAACTCCCACCAATACTTGCTATGTGAAGTCCATGATGCTAAGAAAAAAACATTAAATTGAAAATGGTGCTGGTAATGTAATTGTAATAATTTAAATTACTCTTATCAAACAGTGTTAAATGTTATAGAGCGGTTGCGATGGATTGTTTGTACTGTATGTTACTAATTATGTACTGGTTGACATAGTGCTCACATTTTGTACATTGTGTAGGGCCTATACGTCATTTTTATAAGTAATAAATTATTATTATCTTATTTGCTAAAAAAAATCAAATATTTTTTATCATAAGGGATTTTCATGAAAGGGTTGACTAAATTACTGAAACGATTGAATAATAATAAGCAAACTACGCTTTACATGAACTGTATAAAACATTAGACTTACTATTAATGTAACACATACTAATTAATGTAGGCCTACTCTACATATCTTGGAAAAATTGAAGACAATATAATATTGCCAACATTGCCTTATGATAATGATGAAATAATACAATATAACACGTGGTGCACTGATGGACGATGGGGAATCAATACTCAGTCTCCTACATAGAGGTGGCTAAAATTGCTATTTACGTAAAACTCCAGGTTTGACATCACAGACCGTAATGATCTAAAAGTAACTGCTGATAATAATTGGTCTAGAAAGTCATTGCAAAAAAAGTAAAAGAGACAACTTTCAATCTTTAATTGACACCTCTTATCACTTACATTGTTTTACTGTTTTACAACATTAGGGCCTACTCAATACTCATGCTACCATCGGGGCATCTCTACCTTGCCCCCCATACTTAAATGGTAGCTCAATGAGTAGTTGAGTTTCCTGGGGAGTATAGTTCCGGGGGACTTATATACGTAGTAGTGACGCAACGGGAACTATAACTAACTCACTAAACGCATTAATTACTACAGTAATAACTATTGTTACAATATTAATAAGGTAATGGACAGAAAAAAACGTGATTCCTGAAAAGTAGACAGAGTAGGTTTGGCCAAACTTGAAACTGATATCAGAATTGAAATCACCGACCGCGAAAACCCGCACGTTGTCAGCTGTCTACTCCTTTAATAGCATTCAGAAATGTATTTTAATTATTTACATATTGACAAGGAGAGACCAACACTTTTGCGCGGGAAATGTGCGAAGGTTTAAATTTAAATGCATTCTACTTGGAATTTTTATCTCGTTTTTGCTCCACTCAAAATCCGTAATTTTTTAACCAAATTGTTTGAAATTGTCAGTCAATGGTCTTGCATTCTTGTGAATGTGCCATCCAGAGATTTGGTGTACTCAGCAGTTAGAGCCCAGCATGGACTCCCATAGAGGAGTACTGGAACTACTGCTGCTCTAAATAATCGGACCTTAAGTTTCCGATTAATTCTTGGTGACTTCCAAATCCTGGAAAGCCTATTCAAGGCTACCCATGCCTTTCCATTACGTATTCGAAGGTCCTCACCTGACTTCCGGATCCATGATCCCAGGTAACAGAAGTCTTCCACTTGCTCAGGCATACCATCCTTTGAGCTTATGCTCATCCGGTCAGAGACTTGCTGAGGACTTTCAAAGTTAACTGTCAAAATTTTCTAATGAGCTGAGGAACTGTTCGGCTCCTTCTAGTGATTATGAGAGTACTCCTAAGTCATCAGCAAAGTCTAGATCAGTTAGGTACTGGCATGATTTCCTCGACTTCTGGTGCCAGTAGGTGGAGTTACCATCACCCCATCATCATTATGATGATCTAAGGACATTCGTAGAACATAGTCAACCACAATTATGAACAAGAATGGCGCAAGTGTGTCTCCTTGGAGGACTCCCCATAACATTTCGAATGGTTCTGTGTCACCGTCAACAGTAGACACAAATGTTGTCGAACCATCGTATACTGGATCTGATTGCTGCAATAATTTAATCAGGAATCCCATATAATGAAAGTATGCTGAACATACGTGAGCGAGAGACTGAATCAAAGGCCTTGAAGAAGTCACAAAGATAACAGCCAGATGCCTGTCTTTCTTTTTTGATAACTCTTCAATTATCCTTCTAAGTGCCAAAATGGGCTCCATGGTCCCACGACCTTTACGGAACCCATTCTGATTTCCACGGAGCAGTCTCTCAATGGGATCCCTGATGCGATTTAATAGAATTTTATTGTATAGCTTTGCAGCAATCGAGATCAATGAGATTCCCCGAAAAGAACCATAGAGTGTTAGGTGGCCCTTCTTGGGAACTGGCACCAACTTATTTGTTTTCATTTCTTGTGGGACTCTTGTTGTACGGTACATGTCTACTATGATGGGATAGATGAGCTTTAAACACTCAGGTATTTTAAAGACCTCAGGGGGAACACCATCTACTTCACTGGCACGATTGGTCTTAATGCTCTTTGCAGCAGCCTTCACTTCTGCAAAGGAGATATCACCAATGGGCATATCTGGGAGTACAGACTCAGACACTTTTACTTCTATAAGGTTATCAGGCAATACCCTGTCATTATTGAGGAGCTTTTCAAAGTGGGCCTTCCAACCATTGAGGCGATCGGCTGGTGATTCAGCCTTAACCTTGGTGGTTTGTTGGCTTTTTCGACCAGCAAGCAAGTTGATCGATCTCCATGCCTGGGATGATTGCCTGCTGTCGTCAGCATCATTGATGGCATCAACCTGTTGGTTTATTAGCTCCTGTAAATTAACAGAGTACTGCCTGTTCAGGGACCTAGATGCAGCCTTAACTAGCATTCTTGGCCGCTGTAGTCTGTTTGAGTCGGGGCTCTTTCTGCGCCTTGTAGAGGTCATTTCGGCACTTCTGAACTTTGTTGTCAGTCCAGGGGGCCCGTTTCCTGTTTCGGGGGTATACAGGAACTGTTTCTGCAGCTGCTAACTTAACTGCCTCTGTGAACGCAGTATAGCCCTCACAGTGATCTGCCGCCTCAGAGGCAAGAACCTCATACCTGTTGCTCAGCTGTAGTGTGAAGCTGGATCTCACACTTGGCTGTTGTAACAGAGGACCAGTCATGTCGCGGCAAGGCATATTTCGTTGTTCTGCTAGCACGCAGACTAAATCTTACCTTGGCCACAATAAGGCGGTGATCACTGCAGAAGGGTCGTAGTGTAAATGCATTACAGTCTTGTAGAGAGAGCTCCTGTATTTCCTACGAAACAGGATATGGTCTATCTGGGACTTGTGACCACTGGGTCCACTATGAGTCCATAGCTTTCCAGTTCGCTTCTTGAACTGGGTTCCAGCCGAAAACAATTTCCAGAGATAAAATCCTGAAGATGGACGGAATTTCGGTTAACACTATTGCTATAGACCCAGGGCGATGTAGGTGATTGATGCAGACTTGCATTAAAGTCTCCCAGGAATGTTAAGAATGCATGCTGATCCACTCCATCAGTAGCTGCTTGTAGATTCTGGTAGAAATTTTCCACCTCTACAGGGGCAACACTAGTTGGAGAGTAGCACACAATCAGAACCACCTTAGGAAACTTCTTAGCCAGTCTTCCAGAACATGAGAAGTGGCAACGGATGATGCTGTTAGAGATTTGGTCTATTTTGTCCAATGCTGCAGCATGTGCAGTTGGATTCATCAATAGACCAATTCCACCATTGCCACTATCATCTGCTGAAGCGAGGGCGAGTCGCCAACCGCCCCCCATGTCCTTAATCAGAACCTCATCAGTCTGTCCAGTCTGCATTCGGTGCTCTTGAACACCCACTGCACTAAGAGAAAGTTTATCTGCCAAGGCAGTCAGCTCACCTTGTCGCATTGGGGACCCGAGTGTTAGGGTGTTTACTGAGGCTAGTCTAGTGACTTGCCTCAGATTCACCAATGGCTTTGTTGGTCGGGGTGGAACATGAGAGTAGCCTCCAACTCCAGAATCCCTCTCCCCCTCACAATCTGGCCTCCCTGGTGACCCAGGGTTTGGGCCAGAAAGGTCATCAGGAAAGGGACTCAAAGAATCGTTTGCCGCTCTCTCTCCAGTAGGGGGTGAGACAGGCAGCCGGTCAGGAGATAACTGACGTCTGTGAGGCCGATTGTGTCCAGTCATTCCACTGGCCTCTAGTGGCTGGACCTCCGCATTACTAATGTAATCCATAGTGGGGGTTGGGGGGTGCTGTTTTGCCGAGTCAGCTCTCGGGGCAAATACCACACCCTGGTTTGCCATTCCACAGGGTGGGTGTCGCAGTGGAGTCAGATATGAGGCCCATCACCCATATCTACTCTGGCGCACATGACCCACCATTGGCTGTGCAGCTCATCTGCTGGGTCATGCCCTGTACCCCTGCTGCCAGGTGCAGGTCGCAGTGAAGTGCACTCAGAGTGGACATGAGAACACTCTACTCCTGACCAGCCATTGGTAGATCACCATCTGCCTGGCCAGGCCATATACCCCTACAGCCAAGTATATGGGTCCTTAATCCAGGACCAAGGGCGTCCTTATCCCAGAACGAAGAGGGTCCTAGTTACAGGACCAGATTTGCCCTAGTAAGAGGGTCTATGCAGCTACAGGTGGCACCTCCTTTATGCTGCATGGAGGTGGCAAGTTTTCTTGATCAATGACCTAGAATACCTGACCTGACAAAGTAGTACCGTACCGGTAGGCCTATGTCATTACTTCGGAGTCTCTAGCCGATCCCCAATTAAATGTCTTAACTTTTCAATTTCGTAGAAGATAGACTTTATGATTCTCTACAAGCAACCAAAATTTCAGCTCTGGAAAATGAGGCGTTCCCGAGAAATTTAACATTTTCTAAAAACCACATAATCTGTCGAAGCTGACGTCAGACTGCATGATTTTTCACCACACTTTACAAATTTTCTTAACTTTCCCTCTACTACTTACCTACAGTACTAAGTTTGGTTCAATTTCAAATCAGCGATGCCGAGAAATTCGCGTTCAAAGATTTACCAGACAGACAGACGGACGGACGGACAGACGGACGGACGGACAGACAGACGGACATGCCCCATTTGCCCTATATGAACCGTATGCCAAGGCTCGCCGACTACGTGTTTCGCCCCACAGTTAAGTAGTAAGTTAGTAAGTAGTTAGGAACGATTAGGAGCCGTGCCCAGTGTTTTTAAGTCAGCAGTCCTCTCACCAATCCTAAAGAAGGCACGTTTAAATCTTGAGTTACTTAAGAACTTTAGACCCATATCAAATTTGTTATATATTTCTAAGCTTGTAGAAAAAGTAGTCGCAAAGCAATTAACGACACATATGGATCTTAACAGTCTTGACGATTAAATGCAAAGTGCATATATACAGTACAGTTCCATGGTACTGAAACAGCTTTACTTACTGTTATGGATGATATACTACTGTACGTGGTATTGATGGCGGTTCTTTATGTCTGTTTATTGCCTTAGATCTGAGTGCTGCATTTGATACAGTATAACTTTCTAAATTACTTGAAGTTCTTGAACATAAAATTGGTGTCAAAGGCCCTGCACTGGCATGGTTCCATTCTTTTTTGAAAGATCGCTCAAAACAGGTACGTATTGGTGAATCATTCTCAAGTATACTCCAATTAAGGTAGGGTGTTCCACAGGGATCGGTGCTTGGACCACTGCTGTTCAGATTTACACTTTACTCTTTCGGAGGTCATCAGGCAGCATGGGCTCAAATGTCATTTCTACACTGATGACACCCAGCTGCTATACATAATATTCAAACGGAACGAAATATCAAACGCAGTGGAACTCTCTGAAAAATGTCTCGCTGATATCCGCATCTGGATGGCTGAACTTCCTGAAACTAAATACAGACAAGACTGAGATCCTCCTGCTCCAGTCGACATTTGGTGCTCAGGTTAATGTGAAATCAATCCATATCGGCAACGACAATGTTGCATGTACACTGTAGTTCCTCTGCAAAGAATATTGGATTAATTATATGGATTCGCATCTAACCCTTGAAAAACAGAGGAGTGGTTGTTAGAGAATCTTTCTTCCATTTGCGTAATTTAGCACGAATTAAACGTTACCTAAGCAAAGATTCACTTGAGATATTAATTCATTGCTTTATTACTAACAAGTTAGATATATAAATAACTCACTTTATTTTGGATTGTCCGCTAAGACATTGAAAAGACTCCAATACGTACAAAATTCCGCAGCCTGGTTACTGTGCGGTGTCAAGAAACATGACCACATTACACCAACATTACGGGATCTCCACTGGTTACCGATCTGTCGTAGAATAGAGTTTAAGATTGCAACGATAACCTTCAAATGCCTTCATGGTACAGCACCAAGTTACCTGCGTAATCGGCTTACATTGTACAATCCCACGCGTGAACTGTGTTCTACAGACAATGGTGTACTTGTAATCCCACGCTACCGCCTGGAACATTATGGTAAGCGAGCATTCTCAGTATCTGCCCCAACCATTTGGAATGCGCTACCTGATGACATACGAAACGCTGACTCGATTGGGATATTCAAAGCGAAACTCAAAACATATCTTTAGAGGCAGGAATACCACAACGCAACAACCAATTGAATTATTAATGCCATCACTACTCTGTGCAAATATTACTTTTTAAAGAACTTTAACTCATTTATCGTCTAAGTATTTTTTAGAATGTTGTTTTATTATGTACATGCAGGAAATCTGCTTTTTACTTTTTACTTCTGGTGCCGCCTTGTTTAAAGTTCATAGAAAGGCGCGATATAAATATAAATATTATTATTATATGTTCACATTCAGACATTTAACCCTCTAGCGGTAGACAAAAGAACTGTAGACGACTCTGCAACTCCGTAAAGATACAGCCTTTGCTGTAGTAGATGCCTGCCAAGTTTCAGCTCAAAACTACTAAAAAGAACCAAATGGAATGAGGTATTCACCAACAGACAATTCGCCCTCTAGCGGCAGATGGGGGATCTGTATACGACTCTGCGACTCCGCAAAGATATAGCCTATGATGTAGTAGATGCCTACCAGGTTTCAGACAAAACGGGTTGTAAATAACAAGTTGGAGAAGATGTTAATTTTCAGACATTTAACCCTCTAGCGGTAGACTGGGGAACTGTAGAGAACTCAGTGACTCCGGAAATATACAGCCCATGCTGCAGTAGATAGCTACCATGTTTCAGCTCAAAAGCATTAAAAACAAATGAGATTAGGTTATCACTGTCACTATCGGACAAATCGCCCTCTAGCTATAGCGGCAGACGGGGTGAACTTCAGACGGCTCTGGGTGTTACGTTGCCACGAGTTAGGGCGACACCTTTCTAACAAGCTATAGTAAGCGAGATTTCATCGAGATTAGATGTATAATATTAGATAAAATAATAATACAGTAAGTTTGCCTACATAAATAATCACTTTACTACTGTAAAACAATAAAAAACTAAAATGTTATAAACCTCTCCTTCCATGCAGCCAATGATTGAGAAAGCAGAATTAGTCTTGGACAGTTCGCAACAGACAACCCACCCCAATCAACACTCCATCCTGCTTGCTCCTTATCTGTGCCCAGCTAGCTGCGAGTTCAATAATTACCTTAACGTTGCTATGATACAGCAAAAAAATCCTTCCCTATTCACTAAAAATAGGCCATGGACTTCTAGAATGTTATTTATACCAGGACTGGAAACAAAGTAGCTACATATATTACTTTTAAAACACCAATTTTCTGTTAATACCTGCCTGTGAACAATCCTCTGTGTACCTTTGGGTTGGGGTGCAGATTAAGGGGGGGAGGGGGTTGAAAGCGAGTAACTTTCCCCTCTTATGATTTATTTGCGGTTTGGTTAATTTCTTAAATACAGATTTTGTGCTAGAATTGCTCAATTTTAATTTGTATCTCATAACTGAGCCTCGTGCTGCGCGAAGGCCCCGCGAACGTGTTCTTAACATATACACCAATTTTGTTATTTACAATCTGTTTAAACTCAAACTTGACAGGCAGGCATCTTACTTTACCATAAACTCCATCTTTACAGAACTGCAGCGCCGTCTGCATTTCACCAGTCCGCAAGAAGAGGGTGAAATGTCTGAAAATGAACATTTTCTGGAAATTTTGTTATTTACAATTTGCATAAAGTTGAAACTTGACAGTTATTTCTTATGGCTGCGGTTTTTTATTTAATGATGTTGTCTGTTCCGTATGCAGTTCTCCAATCTCCCACACATATTCAGATACCATCTGCACATTCACTAGAAAGGGTAATGGTGAAAAATATCGAGACTTGAAAAATATCGAGAGTAAAAATAACGAGTGTTGAAAAATATCGAGTGTTGAAAAATATCGAGTGTTGAAAAATATCGAGAGTAAAAATATCGAGTGTTGAAAAATATCGAGTGTTGAAAAATATCGAGAGTAAAAATATCGAGTGTTGAAAAATATCGAGTGTTGAAAAATATCGAGTGTTGAAAAATATCGGGTGTTGAAAAATATCGAGTGTTGAAAAATATCGAGTGTTGAAAAATATCGAGTGTTGAAAAATATCGAGAGTGAAAAATATCGAGTGTTGAAAAATATCGAGTGTTGAAAAATATCGAGTGTTGAAAAATATCGAGTGTTGAAAAATATCGAGAGTAAAAATATTGCATTTTACTTGAGCATTTTATTTAGAATTATGGAACAATATTGCAGTGCATGGGTTACAACAGTGCAAGTGAATGGCATTATGTAATACACCTTGGGTACCCATTTACCAGATTTATTATACTAGCTAGTTTTTGCTATTTTTTTAATAAATATTATAAAAGAAGTGCTAGCTATAAACTTTGATAAATATTATAAATATTGTTAAATATTATATTAGAACACATACTGTATAAGCTACCAAATGTTTATAAATATTGTTGTTCTAGAACATTTTTAGTAAAAAAAATTATCATACAACCCTTATTTAAAAAAATTGTTACTATCGATATTTTTACTCTCGATATTTTTCAACATTCTATATTTTTCAACACTCGATATTTTTACTCTCGATATTTTTCAACACTCGATATTTTTACTCTCGATATTTTTCAACACTCGATATTTTTACTCTCGATATTTTTCAACACTCGATATTTTTACTCTCGATATTTTTCAACACTCGATATTTTTCAACTCTCGATATTTTTCAACACTCGATATTTTTACTCTCGATATTTTTCAACACTCGATATTTTTACTCTCGATATTTTTACTCTCGATATTTTTCAACACTCGATATTTTTCAACTCTCGATATTTTTCAACACTCGATATTTTTACTCTCGATATTTTTCAACACTCGATATTTTTACTCTCGATATTTTTCAACACTCGATATTTTTCAACTCTCGATATTTTTCAACACTCGATATTTTTCAACTCTCGATATTTTTCAACACTCGATATTTTTACTCTCGATAATTTTCAACTACTCGATATTTTTACTCTCGATATTTTTACTCTCGATATTTTTACCCTCGATATTTTTACTCTCGATATTTTTCATGTCTCGATATTTTTCAATATAACCCTAGAAATCTATGGCCCGAAGGGCCACAGGCTTTCTAGTATATAATAAATACCAAAACACAATTTGGTCCTAAAATCCGTCCTAAAATTTCTATACATACATCTCACCCTCTTTATATCTGTCATTTACCAGACCAGGCTCTAGACGATAAAAAATCGACTTGTTCGATCTACATTGACGACACTACTCTTTTTCAATCTAAAGCAGATATGATCTACTGGCGGATACTACTACTGAACTGGATAAGATTGCTAATTAGCTGTCCGATAACCGTCTTTCCCTGACCCTAAATATAACTGAATAGTGAATACCCTATATTTTCAAACTCTAACTTATCCCACTATCTGCCGGCTACATCAATCCAAAATAAACCAATCAAATTCGCAAGAACTACAAAATGACTTGATAGGAGGCTTATCTTTGTGGATAACAAACTGTCCTGGAAAACACAGTCAATTAAATCGTCAAGAAAATATCCAAAACATCAGAACTCTTCAAATTCAGAAACATTTCCCCCCTACGTCATCCCCCGCCATCTACATACTTATAATTGGTGTTGTGGGTGCGTTCGATGCTTCCCCCATATTGAACTCAAACTAGTCTTCCAAAATAGTTGTAGATTGTCCTCCCTTTTTCCTTATAAAGACCGCGTTCCTCTCCTCATGCGTTCCCGTGTCGTCTATAAATACAACTGTGGAAGCTGCCCAGCCTCCTATATTGGCCGTACCGTACGACACCTTGGTAAAAGTATTGAGGAACATACTGGTAAGACCTACCGTACGGGTAGTTTCTCTGTTCCAAAAGATTCCGAATCTTTGACCATGCCATCTCCTGCGACCACCCTATCCATTTAGATAATTTCAAAATTCTCCCCTCTGGCAAACATATTCCAGAACTCAATATTAAAGAAACACTTTTACATCCGTTCACAAAACCCCTTCCTTAATGATCACATCATGTCCATTGAACTTCTTATACTTTAAGTTAATTACCCCCCCCCCCCCCCCCCCCATCTAATTATACCTGTTATGCCAGTCAAAGCCGCCCCCCCCCCCCCCCCCCTAATTAGTTTACACTTCTGTATATTATTTTTATATGTATTCTCCAATATTTTCTTGTACTTCACTCCAATTTTAATTTAATTTTACAAATTTCAGTGCAATTATTTGTAATGTTATTTTCTTTTAAAATATCAGACATTCCTCTCCTTCAGGGTTGACTTTATTCCGGCATATTATTATCATTAACCAACTTGGAAAAATTTAGGGAGTTGTTAGCAACACTATCTCCAAAAAATATAGAAAACTTGGCAGTATTTATATATAGCTATGCCTATTGCACATCGAACATAATTGATGTGCTACAGCAACATAGACAATACAGTATTCTGCCGCTGGGATGATCCTCTGGTGCGAAATTTTGCTATTACTCACTCAATGTAATATATTCATTATTGTTGTAGGTGCATTATATATAATAAGAAAACTGTATATACTCGTGTTTGAATCATTGGTTCGACTTATACTGTATAATGTCAAATTATTATAGTGCTTAAGAATATTTACATTTCTTCGCTTTTTCCCAATGGCACTGGGTAAGAGAACAACTACATCAAGGTCATTAATTATAATATATGTAATTGAAATATTACTTGTGCAACATCAATTTCAACTATAGACATATGTGTCTCCTTGCTAATACACAGAACTAATTTGTTTCTTATTATTTTTGTCTAACTACATACTCTTATCTAATTCATCCTTATCTACAAGGTGGTGTTCTTTTGGGGAGGTACGCAACGCACTCAACTACACTAAAACAGCTGTGCACAAAAATAAATAAATCCCTCCGATGCTTCGGTCACTCTAAGGCTTCCTCTAAGCCATCTACAGTATTCATCCGAACTTTGTGACTTATTTTCCAAATCATCGAAAGTTCACAACAAGTACAGTACAACACCCGGGCAGTATTTAATCGATTGGCGCTTTAGTTCCCCCGGTCTTTAGATCCCGCAGGAATTCATATCCCGCGGGTCTTTAGATCCCGAAGTGAAATTTATTCACGAAGAACTAGAACCTTTTCCGTTTTATTCCATGAACTTCACAGGCGTTTATATTGATTTACAAATATAAAGCGAATTAGGGGTTTAAAATTAATCATTAACAATAATTCAGTTTTGTGAATTAACCTTACTTAGACACTATTCCAACACCATACAAGCTATGCGACGTAGCAAATTTATCACATTTTGACAAGTTAGTAATGATAATCATATATATTGGATATTGGGTAGGACAGGCAACAAAGTATAATATAGCATGTTAATACACAGTAGTATGGCTTTGATCCAACTAAACAACTCCATTTCCAGTATCAGCATAGCATACATACATATGCATAATTAAGAGCATGGGGTTTGAGTATAGGTGTGCTCTAAGCATACCAAATTGTAGGGGAACGCAGAAATGTACTGTATTTAATGTGAGTTAGTATAATAATATATGGGTATTGTATGAGGCGTTAGGTGAATCTAGCTTTGGTTATTAACAGTTAAGTTACTTAACTAATTCAACTTTTTTTTGGGTCCCAATCTGTTAAGAACGCACATGCAGGTGTCGGGGCGTGTTGACAATGGGTTATTTTTAGTGGCAGGCAACATTCAACCAATACTGGCCTGGTTGAGTCGTTCTTATCCAATATAATATATTGTACAACTTAATCTTAATTAATTGTAAAATCAATACACATCATGTTACAACTTACAACGTCACAAAATCCCACGCTGTGAAACATTCACTATGGCGAAAATCACACGGGTTAGAATACACATAATGCATAAACACACCGTCGTCGTTACTGTTGGACATTTTAGTTTACTTGTGAGGTTTGTTGCTTTTGGATACGCATACACATTATCAATGGCGGTATTTAACTAAGTTTTATAAAGTTATTGAAGGTTTCTTAAACCTGAATGAATTATTCTACCAATACAAAATTCGATGGTAACACGTCATGCAACTCCGAGATTTTAAACATCAAACCTCGGTGACAATCTCTGACAGAGAATAAATGGTTAAAACAACTGATTCATCCATTCGATTATATATTCTTTAAATAACGTTTCACAACATTTATTAATCGTAAATCAATAATTTACTTTTACAATGTCGAAAATAATAAGTTAAATTTAAATAATAAATATATAAATAGAATTTGAGAACAAGTACAGCTAAATTAATTATTGAATCATATGAAACATAGCAGCCCTTCCCTCCACGACCTTAAATTTATTTATGTTAAATATTTCGAAGAAACATGTTATACGTACATGATATATACAAATATGCCTTAGACAACGGTTAATAAATTTATACAGCATATTATGTGAATATCTGTATATATCAGGTAGGTCTACCCGTGTGTGTGGTAAATTATATAAAGAAACTTCGGGAGTTGTTTTAGAAGATCTGATCTAATCTGGTATGAGGACGTGAGTAATGATGTATCTTATACCCCAATGATTTCCAATTAACTATACTCATAATTTAAGATCCATATATAGTTCACAGTTAAAAAAAACGTTGTTTATATATTATGTGCTAACGATATATTATTATTACATATAATTAAGATATTCAGTCACTGCAAAATAATTATAAACCAAAATGCAAATTACATTCGAAATGTGAAAACAACTACAAGAGTAAAATCTACGTGGTGATATTTTGATTGCAGAAAAATTCTTAATTTTAAATTATATAGAATTTTAACGAGGACTGTTTTATTAGTGATGTGTTAGACTATGCGAATAAAGGCGAATAGGTCAATATTAACGATATCGCTATTGCTTAACAACGACAATCGAATATCGGACCACTTTGAAATGGGATTTACCCTGTCAAAACACAAGTAAAATCGAGTTCACTAAGATTAATTGCAAGTCTTTTTCGAAATGATGTTGATGATGACGATGAAATGATGTCAACAACAAAAATCTCAAACGAACATTTTGTCTTCAAAATTAAACTATTAGGTAACGAAGACAAACAATTCACCCTTTTGATGTAAAACCTTTCAGAATAATGTTAAAGAATGTTTCATTTTTTGAAATAACCAAACAGCTACTCCGCTTTACATATTAACTTTAGGACATTGCCATAATTTGAATTTCGATGTCCATAAATTAATAAAATCAGATCTAATATCGAACATTGTTAATAAACCAATTATTATTTTGTAAACATATTGCATTGGAAAAATAGGTGCCGATTTTTGTTGTTTGACCACATTATTCTAATGTATATATTCTATCATATTATGGTACTAACAAACACCCCCGGCATATACCATTACCACTACCAGGAGCCATAGTAGTAGATACATTGCAGAACCCCCCCCCCCCCCCCCCCCCCCTCCCCCTAATAGTAGAAGTCTCTCCAACGACAATGTCATTTAAAACCAGCGCTGCAAACCATTTCAACCCTGTAGAATATCACTTAATTTTGTAACGCATTTATTGCTTTTGTACCTTCCAACCAGCACTGTAACCTAAACCTACCTACCCTACGGTACCGTGGCACAGTCAATTTAGTTTTTTTAGGGGAGTTCTGCCAGGGGCTGGGGATGGTTGTTCTACCATAATACACATTAATAAAGATCAAATATATATTTTTGCTTAAATTAAATTATATAAATGAAGTCATGCCGAAACACACATTGATAAGAAAGCCTCGCTTTTTTGTTATATGTAATACTTTATTATTCACATTTGTTTGTACTATTGAAAATTAGAATACGAAATGTGAGGACTATGTGTGATTGTGATACAAATGTACTAAAGTACAAACCCATACCCATTGCCATTCACAAATTCATAATAATAAAGGTAACTGAGTACCGTTGTAATTGTAAATAGCAGGACTTTTATATTGCAATGTCTATTTATGATTGCTGCAATGTTCCATTTCGCAGTAATACACCGAATATATGCATAAGAGCAAGCAAAAGTGATATACCTCAGATACATAAGCAGGGGTCCCACTCAGAGAGTGTATGAAAGATCTAGAACTGTAAACGAGATATGGAAAGTAAAAGCAATGGAAAAAAAACTAGAGGGGCAGAAAAAACTACGTAACATAAACAGTACTCTGCGTTGATACCACTGCTTTAAGCAGTGGTATCAACGCAGAGTACTCAA
>JAUCBJ010005293.1:0-28448 GCA_032718475.1 Nemertoderma westbladi
AAACAGTATTCAAAATCAGGATAAAAATAAGAAAGTGTATTAAACTCTGTTAAAATTTTATTATATTAATTATATATATTATATATATTAATGTTAAATATTATATTTTCATTTACAAACCTTCCGAACTTCCAACCCGCACTTCATTCTGTAAGCTTTCTTCATAAATCGCCTCCAACTGAATATCTGATACATAACAGCTGTAATACCGAACATGGGCTATGTATCCTTCAAACAATTTATTCTCACTTGGTTTTTTCCCTATCGTTAGGGTTCTGGAATCTCCAGAAAGTCGACCTGTTGATGGAGTATCTAGCTCCAATCGCTGATGATCTTGATTTCCCACTTTTCGGCTGTAGAATATCACTTTCTTCTCTAGAGCATTGACTCCAAAAGCCACCATATACCACAGGTTTATTTCTATCGCATTATCCATTCTAAACTGTGTTGGAGACACACCATTCACACTGTCGTACCAAAGAGTGGTTGGACTCTTGTTAATCCACATACGGGAACCTAATCTATTAGGATCCCCAAATTCAAAAATAGGACCA
The DNA here is from genome assembly GCA_032718475.1 of Nemertoderma westbladi. Taxonomy (NCBI): domain Eukaryota; kingdom Metazoa; phylum Xenacoelomorpha; order Nemertodermatida; family Nemertodermatidae; genus Nemertoderma; species Nemertoderma westbladi. The sequence goes on from JAUCBJ010005293.1 coordinate 555, forward strand.
ACAGTTTCGGATTTAATAAATGCTACCATTGTAAATGTTTCTGAGAGCAACTCGACTCCATGGTGGATTGTGATATAGCCCTTATGACAATTTATTGCCTGGTTGTTAACTCCTGCTGGTCCTGGTCCAAATGATGGTCCACCTTTAACATTTCCATTTAGATTCCCAACTTTCTCATTGGCTCCATACTGGATACTCAATGGCCAATTGGATTCAGGACTACAATCATCTACAATGTAACGAATTAGCAAAATATATTGTCTGTAAAAAATAATACTTACGCGATGATATATTAGATTATATCAGATATGTCAATATATCATTGTTAATTATTAATATATTATTAACATGTAATAATATATAAATTAACGTCTAAAGTTGCCAATGGCGAAACGAATAATTGTAAATATCCAGTATCTTTGTCCACGATGATATTTGCCAAATTCCATAATACCTCTTATTGAAAACATTGGCTATGAAAAATAAGTCTCAAATCAATAATAAATATACAACATACAATAAACACATATAAAAAAATAAAAATATTTTTAATTAATAAATTCATGTGTTATACCATGAGACGAATAATGGTAAAAGATGCCTTTCAGCTAGGGTAGATTGAAAGGAAGACAACATCCTCATCCAGGGAAGTCCCCAATACTCCCGGGTAAATCAATGCAACAAATTAGTGTGAATAAATGCGTAAAAGCTTTTGCATATATAACAAGCCATTTTTCTCCGCAATATACCGTGTAGGTGTTTTAGCGGACATAACAAGCCATTTTTACTCGCTATGTCTGCATGTGTGCTTTAGCGGACATAACAAGCCATTTTTTCCGCAATGCGCATAATACTCTAAAGACTGGAACTCAGATGACGACATCTGTCAGCTGATTTACTGCCGACATGGAACCTTTTCTTTGTTCTTTGCTCAGCCAATCAGAGCGATTTTCATTTTATGTGTGCTTTAGCCCTACGTAAACCGTGCTAGGCATGTCAGTGTTAGTGTTGTATCTTTTCTAAGCCCAGAACACCGGCTTAGGATTCTTCTGTGCTTCTGTAGAAGTTTCAGACTTTGGCCAGAACATTAGATGGCTTGGATTATCGAAACGTAAAACTATTACCAACGCAAACCAACGCAACAAACAACTTACTAATTACTGAATCACTGACGAAACACATCAACACTGCAACACTGCACTACTGCATTCACCGCATTATTTTACTGTCTGTTATTAATTGTTATATATGTTGATGGATATATTGTTATATTTGGAGAATACCAATAAAGAATCATAAAACCCCAATCTTCTTGATTACTGAAGGTGAGAGGACAGGTTACCGGTAGCAATTGCGACTTACATTATAGTGGTTTTTGTGTGAATTAAATGCTATTTCATAATCCCTACATGTGTCAGTTGCCATCCTCCTTATATATGATCAAATTCAGTGACTGTCGGCAGATCAGTGTGAAGTAGTGTGAAGTCGTGTGAGGTAGTGTGATTGGTAATAAAGCATCTCCTAAAGAATGTGCCTTTTACGAAACTCAGTAGCCATCTAGTTGTGATTAGTATAAGTCATAACTCTGTTTTTATACTTAAAGCGCCACGTCCTAAAGGAACTGTTAATATTTCCCCGAAAGTAAATATATTGTCAGAGATTATAGTAACGATCAATCGAAAACTACAGTAGGTCTACAATGCAATAAAAAATCAAAGAATCCGAATCCAGTCTCCCTTAACAGTGGGTGAATGGTCGCGCATAGACTGGCTTCGGCTAATGTTATTTCAGTGTAATCAATAATTGTTATTGGCTAAAGTCGATTTATAAATTAGAAGACAACTAAAATTGGCAGGTTAAACTGCTAAAGGTCTAAAAGCGCGAACAGTAATAGTTTTATTTCTTTATTGCACCGTAGGCAATAAAGTCGAGGTACTGGTCGAACGGTAAGCTGTAGGCCTAACTGCCCAACTGCCCGAACCGGTACTTACAAGTACAACAGTATTATTCGATTTTGATAATTATATACCGGTAGGTCTTGATATTTAATCAGGGACGGCCGCCCTGGTTTTTTATTGGGATTTTACTTATTTCTGTCAGTTTTATTTATCTGTAAGTGTAATATTGAGCAGAAGGCGTGTAAGCCTGCTCAGATTGTATAAATAATTTGTAGGCTGGATTGTTGTCTAGCTGTTGTTAAGTTTGAAGCGATTGCAGTGTGTGTAGAGTGTAGGTCCGATTAAGTACTAGTTAGGAAAGTGGGGGCATCCAGTGTTGTAAGGTGAATCCCACCCAAAAGAATAAGTCGTACTACTCGGTTAGAAAGCATACTAACTAACCATTTCGGAGTCTGCATATACTGTAGTTTATTTAGGCTTGACAGTAGTCTGCCAGCATTTGGTCTGTATTTTGTTTGTATAGTCTGCACGGGTAGCGTAATATTTATTATTCAGAGTTTATGCGAGTATTCGCAACCTACATACCCCCAAGTTTATTCCTACAGTAATTGTGCTTGTTATACATACCGTTATAGTTAAATTAACACCGGTACTACATCAGGGCTGCTTGGCGTAGGTAAAGACTGGTGATTTTATGCTCTAGTCACTCCAGCAGATACCGTGGTTCTTTTAGCTGTTCAAGTATATTTAACCGCTGGTTATTTGTTGTATAAGTATTTGTACCTAATCTAGGGTTTAGAGTACAGTACTTTTTGAAGGTAATTTAGTTTGTAGGCAGTATATTTGTGTTGTAAAGTGGTTAATAGGCACGTTAGCTCTGGTTGGCTGCGGTAATTAACTTCTAGGTAAGGACACTCCGGGTACATAACGTAGTATGTATAGTGCTGTAGAGCAAAAAGACTATAAGTCGTCAGACGGTGGTATTTTCTTATCTGGACAACACAGTATATTTGCTACTGCTTAATTATTTTCAAATACCGTAGTATCCTGTCCGTTTGTAATAACCAGAAATTCTAACTCCCTGTTAGACTGGTTTGTAGAATTCCTGTAAAATTACCCTAAAATTTGTACGTGTAATTTGTTATTGTTTATTTAGAGATTGTAATCTCACCCTGTATGTAAGTAATTAGTAGTAATAAGTAACTTAGTAAAGTAGAATTATTTGTTTTAGTGTCCAACAGGTAGCACTCCACTGAGAGCGTTTAGCTTCTGTGTAGTGACCCCCTTAACCAGAAATAATAACATTTGTTTCAAATATTGACAAAACCCTTGTACGGGTACATATATATTATAAATCAACTCAAACCGATTTATAAAATAGTAGGCCTGTTAAACATCAATTAGGTCTTAATATCAGTTGGGCTACTGCTTGATAACAGTAATAAAGTAAAGGAAAGTAACCTTTAAATTCAGAAATTCAGTTATTATAAAATAATTGACATTACTGATATTTAAGGTAGGCTTATTATATATATTTATATAAATTTAGGCTGAAATTATATACCGGTATTCTGTGACTAAACCTAGTTTGTAACAATACTTATATATACTATAAGTGTATACCGGTATTTTAATATATTATATTATATTATTATTAGAATTTACCACAACTTTAACAAATTAATGTTCTAGTTATATCACAAACGAATAATAGCGAATAATTTCAGCGTAATAGCATAATAGCAGCAGCGGGGTAAATGATACATATTTCTAGCGGTACCTAATATATTACACTTCATATTAGAACAAATTATATCTACTGTATATTTCAATTTACTAATTGCAGTTAGGGAAGCCCATTAATAGTATAGGTAGTCCAAATCCAATTCACGTTTTATACGGTTAAATTTGTATTTATTAAATGTTAATTTTTCTCACTTATACCTTATACCAACCCCAGCTGCCCAAAGCTTCCCAATCGAGCCTCCCGAGTTCTGGATGCCATAATGATGTACATTCCGAGTTTGATGGACCAGGTTGCATTGCTGCTGCGAGTCCTGCGGAATAAGTCCTGGAATTTAAAAAGAGATGGATGAAGAGCGAAATAATGACCAAGGTATTTCTCACGGATTTCTGAATACGCCGTACAGACTAGAAGAAAATGATATTCCGACTCAACCATGTCACGATTTCCACATAAACGGCATACTCTGTCATTCCTTGGAATCTCGTACCATCTCCCAGACTCAATGGCAAGATGGTGCGATGAACAACGTAGTTGCGAAATTGATCTTCGCAATAAGACATGACCCTTCAGACAGTCCAAATAGGGCTCACAGGCAAAGGAGTCTTTACAATAAAGAGTACCTTTTGGGGATGTCTCAACATCTGTCCACCATTCTTGTATGAAAATATCCTGCAACCTCGACCTGAACTTGTTGACGAAGGAGGTTTCAGATTCCACTAACTGGGCATTCCACACTCCAGAAAATCCTGTTGCTTTCAACAGGTCCCTCACTCTAGAAACCCAATTTGTTGCTCTCCTTACTAGGACATCGTCCAGAAGAAATAAATAGGATGCCTTGGTTAGACAATATCGTGGAAGTTTCAAAATTTTCAGCCAATATTTGATTATCCTAATCTTGCGTTCAATGTCTTGAGGAAAAATGCCAGTTTCACCATATACTGCGAAATTAGGAGATGATCTTTTGACACCTAGAAAATATTTAATGAATCGTAGACTTACTCGTTCAATATCCATGGCTTGGTGAAAACCCCACACCTCACACCCATACATCATTATGGGTTTTACAAGAGTGTTAAAAAGATTTCTTGCCATTCCGAAACTTATGTTAGGGAAAAAAAATGCAATATAATGCATCAGCATGAATAGCGCTTTCCTCGCACGATCACCCAATGCAGACTGCGCTAATGCGAATTTGCCAGTAGAAGACAACTCAATTCCCAGATATGTATAGTGATTTACAACCTCAAGCTCCTCCCCTTTGTATAACCACCTGTCTTGACTGGAGACCATACCACCCTTCCTAAAAACGATTACCTTCGACTTAGAAAGATTTACTCTGAGGGAACAATAATCACAATAATGTTCTAGACATGTCAAAGCGCCCTGCAGATCCTGAGGTGTGTTGGCCAACAGAACAATGTCATCGGCATATAAAAGTAAATAGAGTTTCACGTATCCCATGACAACACCCGCCACCTGACCACTCTCTAATTCACTCTCGACATCATTGAGAAAAAGTGAAAACAGTAAAGGCGACAGGCATTCACCTTGAATCACGCCCAGCAAGCATGTAAACTCATTTGATATCCCATCCTTCCGAACACAACACTTCACATTTGAGTATATGCTTTTAATTAACTGGAACAAGCGACCACCAAATCCCAGCGAGATCAATTTAATCCACAGGGCATTTCTGTCCACCGAATCAAATGCTTTTTTAAAGTCTATGAAACTACAATAAAGCCGAGATTTCTTCCCATCATTCAAAACGTAGTGTTCGATAAGCGAATTTAATATAAAGATCTGATCTATTGTGGAATAACCTGGGCGGTATCCTGCCTGGGACTCTATAATAGTCCTGAAACACCCAGCCCACCAAGTGAGTCGGCTGTTTATTAGCGAAGTTAGCAACTTCCCAAGAATACTTAACAATGTTATACCTCTGAAAATTCCCGGATCCAATCTGCAACCTTTATTCTTGTACAGTGGAACAATAAGCCCGAGTGCCCATCCTTCTGGGAAATATCCTGTGTATAGAATAGCATTAAACAAGCATGTTATTATCGATAACAACTGTGTAGAGCCAAGTATAAGATACTCACTTAATATATTGTCTACTCCGGGCGACTTACCCCTCTTCAAGTTCGCCCACACTCTAGAGACCTCCTCTTCTTCGAAGGGGTCCCCTAATAAAAGCTCAAATGTCACCCTACTTTCAATTAAATCAATATTTGTCCGAGGACACACCCCCATATCCTCAAAACCTGATACCTTGCCTGACAATTCTCGGAAGTGCGTTTCAAACTCGGAAAGCGAAGGTTCTTGCTCACCCACATGCCTGCTTGTCCTACATACACTCTTTAACTTCTTCCAGAACTTCTTTATATTACCCTTATAAAATGAAGTTAAACATTCAGACTGATTGCTTAGATTCTCATACCTAGCCTTCCTCAAGACTCTCTTATAAGCCGTACGCCTGGATTGTAAAACTAACAAGTTCTCATTGCTATGCACACTTTGCCAATCTCTAAGTGCCCTGGAAAATACAGTCTTTTCCTCTTTACACGCATCATTGAACCACACTGCCCCACCATTACCTGGATGGACAGTCTTCGTTCGTCTACCGCAAGTACCTGATAAATCACTGGATATTGTTGAAAAGAATGAGTTCAATCTGTTTACTGCCTCGTCTATGTTACTGGCACTCAAATCATCCCCAGTAATACAATCTATTATGGCATTTAACTCATTAGTTGCAAAATCTGAATTTAGCTGTGCCATATATTTATTTGTATAGTATTCTTTCCATTTAGAAACACAGGGTGTCGATGACCCAGGAGTTTGTGCTTCTTGGTCCGATCTCCCACCAACTGGGATGTTTTAATCAGGCTCATTATTTTTTTTAATATTAAATGAGACTGAGGTAGTAACGTGATGGGAAAAAATATTTGGTTTTCCTATACTAAATTTCCCACAAGAGGCTAGCATTTGCACCGACCCTATAACATAATCAATAGTTGACTTCCCAACTGTATTATTCCCTGCATTACAAAAATACGTATAATCTCCAATATGCTTGTCTTCGCCAACCCTTCCGATGAAAATACGCAGTCCGGTGGTCTTACACAGTTCTATAAGCCTCCGGCCATGCGGGTTAACTGCACCTGCCTTAGAAAGTCTATGTACCTGAATATTAAACGTATTAAATTCATCAATATCAAATACGTAATCATCAGGCAAAAGCTCATTTAAACCATTATTGGCACGTTCATCTGAAACTATGTAATCCGGTAAAGTAGCAGTTTTTGCATTAAAGTCACCCGCCAGAAGCACCTGCACATTACTAAACTGGGCTATGTCATTCACTAAATTGTCAAACATGCCAATAGTATTATTATCATGGGCCGTTGAACCCGCTGGTGGAATGTATACACAGCCTAACATTACATCAATATTTGTTCTAAAAATATCTCTAGAAATTTTTAACCATAAAATATCATCGACCACCACATTATTATCAACTTTAAAAATACCATAACTCAATTCATTACGAAAATAAACAGTGACCCCGCCGCTGTAACGTTTTGCCCTATTGTGTTTATATTTCCTAAATGTACTGAACTGACTGTATCCAAACGCACCCAAATCAATATCAACTGTACTTAAGGGTCCCAACCAAGTTTCGAGACAAATAAAAATATCGTAATTACAAACTAATTGTATAAAGTCTGGATTTACAATGGCAGATGCTATACCTTCAACGTTCAAACACCCAATGTTAAATTGTTTATTGGTTAGTTTTGTCTGTGTACTTTCCGGTGGAACCGACGTACTTACACTATTGTCTGGCAAACCTCCCCTTAAATTTATCCCGCCCCATTGCCTATTTCCTGTCGAGGGACTCCCGGGTTGGACTGCGTCGTAACATTCTCGTTACTAACTGTAGTATCCTTTGTCCAACCAGCATGTCCGTCACCAGCGGCTCCTAACATATTACCTCCATAAAGGTCCGTCATTGTTTCGGTACCTGCCACGCCTCTTCTTCATGGCAAACTAAGGCTACGTCCCCGACGAGTGACTCTGTCACTATCAGGGATACCAGACTTTTTCGCTTTCCTTGGGTAACTTTTCCTCTTTGCATTAACATGAGCGAAGGCAGCAACTTCGACTACATTGTTACTAGTGTCAGCGACACCATCACCCGCCCATTTTTCCATGTTAGCTGCATGTCCTAATGAGACACCCTTGCTCTCTTCGTCGGGGGCTTCCAGACTCTCACCCGCAACCTCTGGGTGATTTACAGCCCCTGTAGAATTCGCACCTGGTTCACCCCGCGGTTGGAAGGAGGTTCTGACCGGACCGGAAGTGACATTACGGGCTGGTGCAGATGGGTACGCACCTAGTTCACCCAGCGGTTGGAAGGAGGTTCTGACTGGACCGGAAGTGACATTACGAACTGGTGCAGAGGTATACACACCTGGTTCACCCCGCGGTTGGAATGAGGTTCTGACCGGACCGGAAGTGACATCATGGGCTGGTGCAGACGGGTACGCACCTGGTTCACCCCGCGGTTGGAAGGAGGTTCTGACCGAACCGGAAGTGACATTACGGGCTGGTGCAGACGGGTACGCACCTGGTTCACCCCGCGGTTGGAAGGAGGTTCTGACCGGACCGGAAGTGACATTACGGGCTGGTGCAGACGGGTACGCACCTGGTTCACCCAGCTGTTGGAAGGAGGTTCTGACCGGACCGGAAGTGACATTACGGGCTGGTGCAGACGGGTACGCACTTGGTTCACCCCGCGGTTGGAAGGAGGTTCTGACCAGACCGGAAGTGACATTATGGGCTGGTGCAGACGGGTACGCACCTGGTTCACCCCGCGGTTGGAAGGGAAATCTAACCGGACCAGAAATGACATTTTGTCTGTTCCAGTTATTGCCACCCGCTACCGGTAAGGAATCGTATTTCTCCTGCAGAATAGCATCTAAGGAAATATCGGGTCTATTGTGCACTTCCCACCCATTTATATATACATTATTTATTCGCAAGCTGCTCCTGTTCATTCTGGTAATCATACCTCGTTGCTGGGCCTCCCTGGACAAGCGAAATAAAGTTCCCCGGTGCTGGTGCATTTTTTGTGGAAAGTCGTCGAGCAGGCGATGCTCAGAACCAGCTAGCCTGCCTTTCTGATCAAGAACCCGGAATTTATCCTTCATGCTCAAAAATTCAATTTTAAGAGGGCGAGTCTTACCTGGTACTAAGCGTCCTTGCCTAGAGACTCTCTCCATTGCAAAGTAACTATCAATACCGAGTTTAGTAGCAATAAACTCGCGCGCTACTTCTTCCGTGTCTTCTTTCTGTCGTTCGCATAGATTTATGATGATAAGGTTACTCTGGTTACTCTGATAAGGTTACTCTGGTTACTCTCTTATCTGGCTCTTCACCTCACCGATACAATTTCTTATTTCCGGTATCAGTAAAATGCTGTCAAGGTGTTGCCTGGTTAGAACGACCTCATCAACCCCAGAATGCTCACCGGTACCCGAACGTCCACTACTACTGATCCGTGGGCGTTTGTCCCGGCGGTGTTGCACGGTTTCGAACCCGGAAGCGGAAAGGTTGTTGGAACTTCCGTTAGCAGAATTAAACGCGCTGTAAGACTGAGCCATAGCTTCGTCGGAAACATCGCATTCCGTATAGGATGGATCCGCAGCCGATTCCGATACCGGTACTTCTACAATGCCTGCTGACTTCCCCCAGGCCTACTGAGGGAAGCCTGCTCCCGGAATCCTCGTGTGATGTGCCGGTAACACTGGTGGCTACCAACATTGCGTCGGCCACCTCCACCTCAATATCGTTCATCAACGCTGGTGTACCATTTCCATAGTCACTATAAGTTAACGAGTTATCTACATTCGCCATATAAACAGAGGGCGGAACAGTCCCAACTTATCGGTATATATGATATATATATATATGATATTGACTACCGAACCGGTACTTACAGCAGTACAAGTACAGCAGTATTAAGCTTTTAACAGCTTTTTTAACAACTTTTTTTACAGCAATTTAATATATTATATATATCATGCTACACTGAGTAACGGTATCGGTAATTAATTACTAGGCTTACAGTGGATACTGAATTACTAGACTTACAGTGGATACTGAATTACTAGACTTGCTTTAACTGTCGTTATAGTAGTAGGCATTCAACCATACAATCAAACATGGCAGATACATCTTAGAACATGTGTAGAACATCTTAGACCGAAGTCCAAGTCCCCTCCTACTGTAAGAAAGGTCATCTCTTCAGTAGTGGTATCAGATCCTAGGCTAGTCAAGCACCATAGGTCTATTATAGGCACGCGGGCTCAAGTCAAGCGGGACCAAGAGGCAGCTGTTAAACAACAGCACCAGCAACACCCGAGCTGAGAACTTATTTCTCAGCGGTCAGATAGCTCCAGTAGTACAGATACTGTAGAGTTGACACCAGAGATCGGAGCAAAGATGGCAGAAGCAGTTTATTCTGATCCGCTTCTCATTCTTCCTGAGGCTATACTCACGAGAGTATTGATCGCTGTGGAAGAACATCAAATCGATTGGGCGAGAAGTAAGCGATCGACCAAAGATAGTTATGCTGGATACCCGATGGAAGAACTGAGGTCTATTGTCGAGGCGCAATGGAACTTCCCCGGACCCAGACTCCCATTTAACTTATCGGAAGCTACCTGGGAGGACTTATACCGGATGGGAGTAGTCAAGGATACTAGAGATCCCGCTGTGTGGAAGAGGTCGGCAGCAGGATATGTCCAGGGATTCTTCAGCTCTTTGGAGCGATTAGAGGAACACCTGTTTTAACAACCTCACGGACCTCAAGAGCAGGGAGAGCTGCTTTATCAAGTTCGCGAACGAATTCTACGGATCAGACTAATCCTTTCAGCCTTTGAGGAAGCCTCGAAGAGAAGCCAAGACACGTCGTTGCAAGTCACCGTAAAGAATTGGTTCCAACGAGTGAGTCTTAAAGTCCAAGGAACGACACAATGGAAAATTCAGCTAGCTGAGCGCTCGACCCAAGGAGAATCAACAGATGCTGCCTTTTCTCAAGTGGAAAGCGAAGTTACGTCAGAAAAACCTCAGAAGAAGGACACTATTGACATCTATCTGTCAGACTATCAACGATTTATAGGTACAAAGAGTTAAGGAGACGGCTAGCTGGACTTCACCCTAAGAGTGAGGGAGCCAAATTTGTGTTGGACTCGTTGGTTGCGGAAATATTAGCCGTTGAGCAGGCTAAATTTGATGAAAGCATCCGTATCGCTAGGGAACAGGAAGAACAGTTAAAGAAAAAACGTATAGAAGACAGAAAGGCAGCAGCAGCGGCAGCTGCAGAAGTTGAAAGAAAGGCGGCAGCGGCAGCGGCAGCGGCAGCGGCAGTGGCAGAGGCTGAAAGAAAAGCGACAGCTGCAGCAGTAGAAGCGGAAAGAAAAGTGGCAGCGGCAATGGCAGCAGCAGAGGCAGAAGCGGAAAGAAAAGTAGCAGCGGCAGAAGCGGTAAGAAAAGCGGCAGAGGCAGTGGCAGAAGCAGAACGGAGGGCATCTGAAGAGACAACCCAACAAGAGTTGGAAAATCTTCAAGAGAAGCAAGACAACTTCAATAAACAGAGAACAGCTACTCATATGCAGCTGCTAAAGTCGATCTACTCCCAAGAGACAGGGATTTACATCCTCTGACGAGGGCGATACAACAGATCCTGAAGGCGGAGGAAATCGATCTCGTTCCAGCGGACGTAGAAGAGCGCCACACCATCAGAAATTGCCTAATCTGCCCCCAGCTGTGAGAAGGCAACTGGCTAGTGTAGATTTAAGTAATCCTGAGCCTACAGACCAAATTATTAGAATAGAAAGACTCCCTACTATAGTGGATGAGCCTGAAATAATTAGGCCTGTTCTCGAAGCCACCCCCTCTGTCATAGAGACCCCTGTACTTACAGAACCTAACTCTAAATTCCCTTTGCACAGTACTAAACTACCTGTGCCCAGTAGGACAGTTCCTGAGTCAATGCCAGTCCTGGACGCCAAGCGAGACATTAACGATCTATTGCCCGTCGTCCCTCGTCTACCCGCTACTATGTTGGCGGCTCCCGCTTCGGCGGTAGAGTGGGTGGATGAGGGACGGCGGGAGATGGGTCTTTTGCTCGGGCAGCTGAGAGAACACTGTGTGTGTTCCTCCCAGCAGGTCCGGGAGTTGGACGGGACTGTTCAGCAGTTAAAGGGAACAGTAAGAGAGGGGAGGTTAGAATTGCAAGAAGTGCAGCAGAGTATCGCGTTAGAACGCGATAAGGTAGTAAATATACAAAAGGGTATACAATAACCCCCTGTAACAATGTGTCAACCTGTTAGGTCTGAAGTATTTCAAGCGCAAAGTGTGGAGCCTACACGCATCTATACTGCTAGTGAAGTAGAGACTCCTATAGTAAACCCTATTAAGGATAATTATAAACCTGTTGATAATGATATTCCATATAGACCTGATCATAATCCGAGAAATTTATATACCGATAATTCGATATTAAATAATACGATGGCCCAATAAAGTTTTACGCGTCAAATGGCCAGAACAGAAGCCCGTCAAGCGGTAAAGACAAGAGATCGTCAAGTTCAAACGAGATGAGAGGAAATGGTTACCTTTTAATGAATATTACAAAGATAACATACAGAACTCTGTACTATCCAACGGAGAGAAACTTAGATTCCTCATTGAGAGCTTGGAAGGACCTCCCAAGTTAATGGCGTTAAAGTTTATTGGACATCCAGATGGATTAAGACAAGTTTGGGATACACTAAACATCAGGTATGGTAATAGGACTAACATAGCTAGGTATTTGTATGTGAAATTAGTAGCGCCCTGAAAGTTTCTTAGCAGCGGGATTATAGAATTTTCCGATGAGATCCAGAGATCTGTAGACAGTTAGATTGGCTAGGTAAGTCTCATGAATATCAGAGTTCTATGGTTGTTGGAGCCATAGCATCTACTTTACCGAAGGGTGGAGTAGGTACGCGTTGGGATAAGAGAGTTCTCTATATGATGGACCAGCAACAAAGAGACCCTACCATGACTGATCTCATGTCATTTTTAAATGGAGAGGTAAGATTACAGCTCCTAAAGCAGTCCTGAGAGAAGACACTGGAAAATAAAGTAAGTGAAAAACCCGTTTCTAGGAGAAAGGTAACACTAGTATGTTATACAGACGACGGCGAAAGCCAAACCTCCCAAGAGGAGAACAGCGGGAAAGACACCAAAAGATCTTACTATGTCAACAAAACAATTAAAGACGTAAGTAAATTTAAGTCTCGAACCTGTGACAGGAGAGAACAGGTAACAAAAACTCCTCCTACGTCTCCTAAGAGAATTCATGGAAGAAAGCCCGAGGAAAGAACAAGTGTGCAAAACACTACCCAAGTTAAAGTAAGTATCATCAAACCCAAATGTGTATTGTGCGACGGGCCCCATCGTCTAAGTGGATGTGATGAATTCTTAAAGAAATCCCTAAAGGATAGACGTGATGTCATGTGGGATAAGCGGTTGTGTTATAATTGTCTCAGACAAGGACACCAACAGCGAACCTGTTACTCCGACGCGAGGTGTGCTAAGTGCGGCGCAAAACATCATATCTTGCTGCATGCGGAATTCGAAAAAACCAGCAAGAGTCAGGTAAGTGAGCCCGAACTACATGTCCAATTCAGTGATGTGAACGACACTGACAACAGCTCTGAGATGGAAGGATTTTACACAGACGAATTCTCCGATGAAAACGAATCCTGTTATATGATAAACACCGCGGTGTATCGAGCGCTTATGTATGAAACTGACACCGATAATGAAGTGCAGTGGACTATTCCGGACAGACAACCATCTTGGAAAGTGCCAACTTCCAAAGTCGGAATCCGGGAATTCCCGGTAGTTCAGCTGAAAGTCCATGGGCCAGCCAAGAGTTTTATAGTAAACGCCCTCCTAGACTCCGGCAGTACAGGAACATTCATCGACAAAGAACTAGCCGAAGACATCTTTGCTGGACAACCCAAGTTCCGAACTAAGTTGAACCTTTCAGGAATTATGCAGGTTTGGAAATCTACAGTAGCTACAGACTACTATGTAGGAGCGTTGTCCACTCCCCAGGACAAACTAGGAGAACACAGCATAAGGTCAGTAAAAATGGTGGCGATAAAGAACTTTGCTACCAGCCAAGTAGAACCTTACAACTGGGATGAAGACGATTTTACCCAGCAACATAATATCCCTAGATTCAACACTGACTACCCAGGGGTACAAATATTGATCGGCCAAAATGCGCATGAGGCGCTGGAGACATTAGAAAAACGGCCTGCTTGACCGCAACCATTGCAAACATATGCGGGAAGAACAAGAGTAGGTTGGTACTTCACTGGACCTTCCCGTAGAACACTCATGGAAAGATTACCCACCGACCATATACATCAGGTGAGTGAATGGGAAGAAGAAATCAGTGAGGGAGAGACCACACCTGAGGGAACACCATACTCCTCAGATAACGATGATATTTCCCAATTATTTGACGAGGAAAATACAAACGACCTCCTCAACGAGAGTGAAGTTTGGAGAAACCAAATGCAACTGTGCCATCTTGTCAACCATGGCGGACAATTCAACTATAACGACGAGCTAAATGCGGTGATAGATCGATACAACGATAAAATTCGCGATGAACATGCCGTACGATTCTTTACTCAAGAAGCTGTAGAGCCTAATTCCTACGATAAGGCTCTATCTGTCAAAGAGGAAAGAGCCAAGCAGATCCAGAAAACGACTACACGTTTTCTTAAGGACCAAGGTAGGTATGAGTTTGGTCTTCCGTTCCGACGGCGAGAACCTAATTTCATTAATAACAGACCCTTGGCGGAGAAGAGAATCGCGCAACTACATCGGCGTCTTACGGCTAATGCTTCAGCTAAAGAGATGTATAAGACCCAGCTGAAGAAATTCATAGATAAGGGATACACGGAGCGAGTACCGGAAGAAACACCCGTAACTGAGAGAACGTATTATCTAACACATCATTACGTTTCCAAACCCGGTAAACCCAATGAAGTCTGGGTAGTATTCGACGGCTCCGCCCTTTACATGGGCCAATCCCTTAATTCCGAGTTGTTGCCGGGACCCAACTTACTCCAATCCTTGTTGGGAATACTCTTAAGATTACGGCAATATTCTATCGCTTTCGACTCGGATATAGAAGGTATGTTCTTACAAGTTAAGGCGCTGGATAGGGATCGAGACAGCCTACGATTTCTGTGGTGGCCTGAAGGAGACCTCGACCAAAAACCAGTGGAGTACTGGATGACCATCCAGGCTTTCGGGATCATCTCAAGCCCCTCGAACGCTTGCTCAGTAGTGCGTACTACTGCGGATGACAACCGGGACGCCTTCTCAAAAGCGGTTATCGACAACATCAAATGGGATATCTACATGGACGACAATTTAAAGTCCCTCCCATCGGTGGAAGAAGCCATTGATGTTGCCAAGGGAACGGTAGAGTGCTTGAAACGCGGTGGATTTCATCTAACCAAATTCACAAGTAACTCCCGTGAGTTTCTGGAATCGATCCCGGTGGAAGATCGAGGAGTTAAAAATCTGGACCTTATCAAGGACGATCTTCCGGAAACCAAGACGCTTGGTTTGAAATGGGACACGGAGAGAGATATCCTGTTTTTTCAGCTAAAACCTCGAGATAATCCAGTTCGAACCAACCGGATTTGTCTAAGTATCCTGAGCACTTATTTCGATCCATTGGGATTTATTAGCCCAGTTATATTAGTTGCTCGGAGCTTAGTGCAACAAATGTGGCTTGAAAAGCACTCATGGGACGATCCACTTAAGGAAGAACTACTAAAGAATTGGATGAAATGGGAAGATTATCTACCTTCCATCGAGAACTTTATTATTTCCCGTTCATATTTTGGTCACGTTCTCCCCACATATTCCTATCAACTCCATGTGTTTGGAGACGCCAGCGATATGGGAATAGGTATAGTAGCCTACCTGAGGGTTGAAACTCCGGATGGAATCAAAGTTGCCTTGGTTACCTCTAAGGCCTTGATAAACAACAAACTACGAGTTCCTCGAGCGGAGTTAAAGGCGGCTCTATACGCTACAGCCATCGGCCGGAATGTAACAGAACAGATCGACTATCCACTGGAGTAAACTGTCTATTGGACTGATGCTTTACTCATTTTGGAGTATATAACCAATGAAGTCTGTCAGTTCAGCATCTTTGTTACCAACAGAGTAGCCATTATACTTAGTCGCACTAATGTAGATCAATGGAGACATTGCCCTGGGACGATTAATAGCCTCCAGAGGAGCAACTCCTCAAGAACTGATAGATACTCCGGACTGGTTAGGTGGACCCGACTTCCTAAGTAAAGAAGGAAATGAATGGCCTCCTCATCTCACCACAGCTGAGATTAGACAAGCCAAGGGAGCGGAGAAAGTCAAACCTAAAACCCGGACGAGTAAATCAAAGTTATTCAAACCAGTGATAGATCTATCTGTACTACACACTTCTGGAGACGACGCTGTGGATCTAAACTCACCCGCCACAAATAAATCTGTTGTGGAAATCAGAGAGAGAGACTGGAAATCTGGAACACCAGACGTCTCGCAGGGACTCTCACCTCTCCTGCAGAGAGCGATAAATCACTAAGGCTCCTGGAATCGGCTCTGTAAGGCCGTTGTGTATTTGAAGCGATGCATCCACCATCATTACTCCAGGACGAAGATCGCTAGTGATACCGCTCCACTGACATCTGCGCAGGTCCATGTTATTAAAGATCTTCCCAAATATAAAGTACCAGATAGGTTTCTGAAGGAGAAGATCAGTTACCAGGAGCATGAAGAAACCAATAAGCAGATACTGAGACTCCTGCATTGCTATGAAGATTCCGATAAGTATTTCCTGTTGTTGAGAAATCCACAAGGGCTTAAGGGATCGTTTCTCTAGCACAATGATAGATGGGTTAATACTTGTTGGAGGGAGACTAACTAATGCTCCATTGTCCTTTGACACTAAATTCCCCATACTCATTAGAAATCTTGAAATGCAAATCAAGATGATTGTAGATGTTCACAGTAGGCTTTACCATGCTGGTAGAGAACGAGTTCTTAGCGAAATTCGAACTTGCTATTATTTTCATAAACCCCGTAGAGCTCTGAACAGGGTTCTTAGGAACTGTATACCCTGTGGGAAAGTATTTAGTAGGCCTTTAACACAGCGAGAGGCACAATTACCTAGGGAACGAGTAAGCTTCTATGAACCACCCTTTACTAATACCGGTGTGGATTTATTTGGCCCTATTGAAGTATATCGTGCTAGGACTATAATCAAGCGATGGTGTGTCATCTTTGTCTGTATGACTTGTAGAGCGATCCATCTAGATATGGTGAACGATGTATCTACCAACAGCTTCATACTGAGTTTACGCCGACAGATCGCTCGCTTTGGAACTAGCAATACGATGAGATCTGATAAGGGAACGAACTTCATTGGTGCCAATAATGAGATCAAAGCTTACGTTAGAGATTGGAACCAAAGACAGGTGGACGATCAGCTAAGGGTAACAGCATCTAGCTGGACCTTCAACGCCGCCGACGCCCCTTGGTGGGGAGGAAGTTGGGAGAGATTGATAAGGAGCGTAAAGACCGCATTTCACTTTATAGTGCCTTGCCGCACGTATCTCACCGACGAACTTTTACGGACGTTAATGGAGGAAATCGCCGCCTATCTTAACGAGAGACCGCTTATGCCAGTCTCATCGAGTCCCGACTCCCTAGAAGCGCTAACACCCGCGCATTTCCTACTGAAGAAACCTGTAGCCATGCTCCCACGATCGGAAGTTACGGACGGAGACAAATACTGCTGACAAACTTGGCAGCTTATGCAGTTATTATCCCGTTGTTTCGCTGACCATTTCGAAAAATATTATCTGCCTACGCTACAACTTCGAACCAAATGGTTTGCGCAGCAGGAAAACTTCAGCGCCGGAGACATGGTACTTATTGTGGACTCAGATCTTCCACGTAAGCGATGGCAGACAGGTCGTATCATCGAGACTCATATATCCGATGATGGTTTAGTGCGATCGGTAGAACTCGTCGTCATGCGACGTAACTTTAAGAAACCTGCATTCGAAACGCAACAACTCAATCGCCCAGTTGGTCGTTTATGTTTACTGGAAAGAGACAGAGAACTATCCGGAAACTATGGAAGGCAAGATACTCTTCCCACGACCACCTCCCTAATCCAACAAACATCTAGGGACTCCCCAACGTAACAGCGTCTGGAGTGGGTGTGTGACTATATTATTTTCCATTTTTTTTATTATTTTTTATATTTATGTATGTATTATTATGTAATTTTATTATAATCGTTTTCTTTAATTTTATTTAGTAGAATGTTATTTTAGCGATTATTTAGTAGATTAGTGCAATATATATATTCGTGTTTATTTCTTAATTACTTATATTATATATTTAGTGCAACGGCGAGAAATAATTCTTTTTTCTCTTTCCTTACTGTCCGTATCATATTATAAATACGTGACTACAGTAAGAAGAAATGTCCGTACTTATTAAAGTACAATAAAGCTCCTACTATATTCAAGTATTATTGGTAAGTAGAGTATTAGGAATGCAAAGTTCAGATCCTCGTGTCTCGGCTAAACCAAGCTCTGGGTAGACCTTGGAAACGACTTGCCTCTTCTAACTGACATTGTTTCTTGCGATATTGCTCTCATACCGTATATTAAATAATACATATAGTAGCATGATGTCCCTTTAACAGTAGCGTAAAACGCAAAATAAATCTGTTAAACCCTTTGACCATCTGTAATTCTAGTCGATTAAGATATCGCGGCACCCACCGATATACTTGAGAGACAAAATTATAGAATCAGTGGTTAACGTCCCCAGACAAGTTCTGGAATAAATTGGTGCCCATCTTAATTTTTAGTTAATATTTATAAAAATATATTAAAACAAATGTTATAATAGAGTAAATGCATATTAATAAACTCTAAGGAGTTTGCAAACCCAGGAAATCTATAAATCAAATTCTGTTAAAATTTAGATCCTTTGAAATTCTAGTCGATTAAGATATCGTAGCACTTACCGATACTCTTAAAGGACAAATTTCCTAGAATTAGGGATCCTAGTCCCCAGACATGCTCTGTAATGTAATTCTGTCTATTTTAGTGATAAATAATAAAATTTACGGGAATAAATTTAAATTCATATCATCTCATGAATTTGGTAAATTGTCATTTTATACAATTTATAACATTCCCAAAATTCCATTAATTAATAGATCATGGGAGCGGAGATTCACCCTATTAAGTATATTAGTGTGAGAAAATCTCCAATATATAGTCAATAGCCGATAAAATTCATAAAATCATGTATAAAGGGGAATATTGACAATTAAAGAATTACTATAAAATAGCATCCCAGATCTGTATGCATGAGAATTACTCTAATTCTACTGCTAACTTTCCATAATGTCACCATAGCAACAACCACGCCAGAATTAGAAGCGAGTTAAAAGAACAATAGAAAGCTTGCCCCATTGAATAGCATACGGAATAAATAGCACACTGCTAGTATCCAGGGATACATAATAATAACGTGACATTCTGGAAGGCACTTGACTAACGGACAAATGACCCGAATGTGTGACAGAATGTGTACAATTTGTCACAGTTGTGTGGAATTTGTGCGTTTATAGGTGAATGTTACTACTAAAGTGTGTTTACAGTAGCGAGTTGCAGTTGTGAAAGTAGCCCTACCTCTGTAGCAAGAACCTGAAGTAAATCTAAGCCCTTGGGACGGACAGTGGAGTGACTCGCGCTGGTTGTTGTTGTCGTTGTGTAGCTACTACGTTGGCGATAGACACGGCGGCGACAGTACATCAGCGCTGAGGATCTTGCGCTGTCCGGGGGCCTTGAGGGGTAGGCAGCGAAGACCGCTAGCCTAAATATAATTGATTATAATATTGATAAACTCATACAGCAACTATGACTGAGTTGATAGAAGATGATCTTGGTATCAGGGAACGATATACCCTACCATTGCAAGCGTTTGTTGATAGCTTAATAAGCAGCGACGCTAGTCAACCCACTATGGAGGACGATGGTCGTTATATCGAAACGCCAATGTCCAAGGAACAACTCACGTGTTAATTGGACTATAGAAAATTCACCGCTCGCTATACGCATCGTAATGGTACGTATATGGACTTCTTAACTACTGGTCATCCTATCGATTTACACGATACGGATGATATAGACACCGAAAGGGAAATGGTTCTATTTAAATATCATACCCAGCAGAGTCGGAACGATAAACCAAGGATCGAACACGATAATTCTATCCAAAACCGACTCGAAAGAGAAGACGTTGAAGAGCCGGGTAAACGCAGTGACTTCAACGAATATCTGGAATTCTTGAGAGAAACATATCTCAATATTGCAGGTCAACAAAATCTAGAAACTCGATATCCTCAAGGTATACATCATGACCCTATGATAGAACTCAAACGGCTCTATTTTACTATGATGTATCTTACCGCCGATCGACCGCTACCTGTTGTCCCGGATAGCTTCGAACAGATGGAGGAATATTGTAAAACTGGAGAATGATCACCAGCGTTTCCCCTACAGGACGTGCGTCTTTGGTATTATTGCGATGAATGTCCTAGACCCAACCAGCAAACGGAAAGACATAAACATCCGCGGAGACGTTGCGCTAAACACAGTTTTTCTCGCTATACTTATGGGAGTTTTGAGAGAAACTTGTTCGACGTATCACCTACACTCGCTCGACTCAAACGATCCTTAAATAAACCGATAATCAGAGTTCCGGAATACTCGATCAGACCTCCTCATTCCCTAATGAGACCTCAGACTCTTGATCCTAATAGTATGATGGATCCTCCCGAACTGTACTCACTGTTTAAAGATCTAGTGTTACCCGAACAATTAGTCGGTGGCACTCTGGTTGGGGGCTCCCTAGATATTCGCCCATCTTACCAAGCCGGATTGGGACGCGGACATCTAATATCGCCGTTTAACCCGTATAACCGTCCCGGTTTAACCCTGATACAACCTGTCATCAAGGTGGAGGAGAGCGTTGTACGAAACGCGTTAGACGCTATTCGGCAAAAGATCGGAAAATGAACTTACGATTGTTTAGAGAAACGTAAATTGCAGCAGCAAGTTCAAGCAGTAAAAGAATTGGCTTTACCTCAGTTCGATCGGGAAATCCAGAATCGCGAAGAAGATATCGAACTTAGACGACCCTATTCTCTGCGAGAGTTTGCGGAGGAAAATCAGCTCGAGGAGAAGCATATCGAAATGGACGAGACACCGACCGTAACCCTAAACCTTCCGATGCAATTGTATTGCACCCTTCACCCAGGAGTTGTGGCCCTCCTAGTAAAGTGGCTCGCCCCAAAGAGAAAAGGACTCTTGCTAGCCTCAAAAAACTTCGTAAACGCCATTCATGTAAGAAGGACTAGTAGTTTAGAGTATTCTTATATTTTAGAAACTGTGATTTTGTATATTTTATAGACTCAAATCCCATTTAATGGGAGCAGTGTAAAAGCTTTTGCGGATATAACAAGCCATTTTTCTCCGCAATATACCGTGTAGGTGTTTTAGCGGACATAACAAGCCATTTTTACCCGCTATGTCTGCATGTGTGCTTTAGTGGACATAACAAGCCATTTTTGCCGCAATGCGCATAATACTCTAAAGACTGGGACTCAGATGACGACATCTATCAGCTGATTTACTGCCGACGTGGAACCTTTTCTTTGTTCTTTGCTCAGCCAATCAGAGCGATTTTCATTTTATGTGTGCTTTAGCCCTACGTAAACCGTGCTAGGCATGTCAGTGTTAGTGTTGTATCTTTTCTAAGCCCAGAACACCGGCTTAGGATTCTTCTGTGCTTCTGTAGAAGTTTCAGACTTTGGCCAGAACATTAGATGGCTTGGATTATCGAAACGTAAAACTATTACCAACGCAAACCAATGCAACAAACAACTGACCAATTACTGAATCACTGACGCAACATATCAACACTGCAACACTGCACTACTGCAATCACCGCATTATTTTACTGTCTGTTATTAATTGTTATATATGTAGATGGATATATTGTTATATTTGGAGAATACCGATAAAGAATCATAAAACCCCAATCTTCTTGATTACTGAAGGTGAGAGGACAGGTTACTGGTAGCAATTGCGACTTACATTATAGTGGTTTTTGTGTGAATTAAATGCTATTTCATAATCCCTACATGTGTCAGTTGCTATCCTCCTTATATATGATCAAATTCAGTGACTGTCGGCAGATCAGTGTGAAGTAGTGTGAAGTCGTGTGAGGTAGTGTGATTGGTAATAAAGCATCTCCTAAAGAATGCGCCTTTTACGAAACTCAGTAGCCATCTAGTTGTGATTAGTATAAGTCATAACTCTGTTTTTATACTTAAAGCGCCACGTCGTAAAGGAACTGTTAATATTTCCCCGAAAGTAAATATATTGTCAGAGATTATAGTAACGATCAATCGAATACTACAGTAGGTCTACAACGCAATAAAAAATCAAAGCATCCGAATCCAGTCTCCCTTAACAGTGGGTGAATGGTCGCGCAAGACTGGCTTCGGCTAATGTTATTTCAGTGTAATCAATAAATGTTATTGGCTAAAGTCGATTTATAAATTAGAAGACAACTAAAATTGGCAGGTTATACTGCTAAAGGTCTAAAAGCGCGAACAAAATGTAACACTTGCACAACACTTGTCTCCACCACCCCTTCAAGAAAAAATAAAAAAAATTCAACCTGTACCATCTATATAGATCTCAAAAAGGCATTCGATACCATTAATCATAAAATTTTATTAAACAAGTTAGAATGTTACGGATCTCCTTTGGATCTTATATCAAGTTTTCTGACTTCTAGATTTCAATTTGTCTCCATATCTGGCCACTCATCACCACTACTGCCCTTAACTTGCGGCGTACCTCAGGGAGGTGTTCTATCACCGTTACTGTTCCTTTTGTACATTAATGACTTGCGTAACGCTACTTCTCTTTTAACAACTCTCTTTGCCGACGACACTACTCTCCTTCACTCAGCTAAACATATTAATACTCTAATACATGACACTAATAACGAATTAAATAAACTGACTGAATGGTTAGTAGACAATCGCCTTTCATTAAACTTATCTAAAACGGAATTTACTTTATTCTCAAATACGGTGCAAAATACAACAAATATACCTCCACTGCAAATTAATTCGAAAAATGTTAATAAATCCATATGCACAAAATTTTTAGGAATTCATGTAGACAACAAACTATCTTGGAAGTCACACGTACAATTTATTACTAAAAAAATTTCTAGAACAATTGGCATCTTTTATAAACTTATGCACTCTTTTCCACTGATTATACTCAGACAACTTTATTTTTCACTTATACATCCATATATAAACTATGGTATAATCATATGGGGAAGCACCTATCCCACTATACTTAAACCTCTACGTACCAAAATAAATAAATTCGTCCCCTCGTAACTTTTTCACACTCTCAATCCTCCTCACTACCTCTATATAAATCTCTATCTATTTTGCCCCTTGAATTATTATATAAACATCAAGCAGCCCTATTCATGCACGATATCAATTATAGTAATATTATATCTAATACTAGCCATATAGGCAAATTATTCATAAAAACTGCTTCCACCCACAGATATTTCACGCGTTCTGTAGCCCATGGAAACTATCATGTGCCATCAGTCCGGCTAGACTCCTCGAAACGGTCCCTGAGATATCAAGGTCCCTTGATTTGGAACGACATTCCGAATGTGAGGGGTCTGTGTGGGGATTTTTAACCTATTACAATTGAAGTTTCAGTCACGACGCACATTATTTATTGAAGCAACTTGAATATCGATGCCGGGCAGGTCCTGACGGTGAAAACAATTTCCTCTAAATCGGAGGTGGCTTTGTTCTAGTGTCAAGCTTGGGGGAACCAATGAGACACCTCCAATGTTATAGTGTGTCTGGGTGGAGATGTGTGCATTGTACAGTACTTGACACAGTGAACCCGGCGTGAGGATACCAAATCTCTGGATGGCACATTCACAAGAATGCTACGCCGGGTTCATTGTGTCAAGTACAATGCACACATCTCCAACCAGACACTATATAACATTGGAGGTGTCTCATTGGTCCCCCCAACCTTGACACTAGAACAAAATCGCCTCCGCTTTTGCTTTCGCCGTGAGGACCAGCCAGTGCATAATCTTGTACTTTGGCAGCCTCATGGAGTGAATAAGCATGGTGGACAGCCCACGACTTTCTTGAGACGCATCTTAAAGGACACTGGCCTTGAAGAATGCGGATGATCTAGCAAATGTCATGGGTGATGGGGAGTTGTATCTGGCGCAAATTTGTCGACAAGCCGGCATAGCGTTCTTAAAAATGCAGCTGCAATGCAGCATGCCGATCCTAGTAGTAGTAGCAGTAGTAGTAGCACTAATATTGAGTTAAGTGATTTAGAAAATGTTGGCATTTGGGTGTGACTCTACTACTACTACTATCGGCATGCTGTATTGCAGCTGTATTATATATATATATATCATATATATAATTTGTATGTGTAAATAATTTATTATGCAGGTTAGATATAGATATAGTAGTACACTATTTGGTCATTATTCTCACTTGGGTTCATTCTTATTTTGGTTGCATGTATTTTATTTATTCTTTAGTGGTATCAGTTTTTGGGTTTCATCTATTTACTACCAGTCTGATTTGTTTTATTTCTTTATTTCAATATTTGGTTTCATTTCCTGTATTATATTGGTCAATTGGTACTGTGCTGTAGGTTGACTATGTTCTACGCATGTCCTTAGATCATCATAATGATGATGGGGTGATGATAACTCCACCTACTGGCTCCAGAAGTAGAGGAAATCCTGCCAAGTACCTAACTGATCTAGACTTTGCTGATGACTTAGGAGTACTCTCAGAATCATTAGAGGGAGCCCAACGGCTCCTCAGCTCATTAGAACATGCTGCTTCTAGTGTTGGTCTTTTTATTAACTCCAGAAAGACCAAAATTCTGACAGTAACCTTTGAAAGTCCTCAGCAAGTCTCTGATCGGATGAGCATAAGCTCAATGGATGGTATGCTTGAGCATGTGGACGACTTCTGTTACCTGGGATCATGGATCCGGAAGTCAGGTGAGGACCTTCGAATACGTAAGGGAAAGGCATGGGCAGCCTTGAATAGGCTTTCCAGGATTTGGAAGTCACCGAGAATTAATCGAAAACTTAAGGTCCGATTATTTAGAGCAGCAGTAGTTCCAGTACTCCTCTACGGGAGTCCATGCTGGGCTCTAACTGCTGAGGACACCAAATCTCTGGATGGCACATTCACAAGAATGCTACGCCGGGTTCATTGTGTCAAGTACAATGCACACATCTCCAACCAGGCACTATATAACATTGGAGGTGTCTCATTGGTTCCCCCAAGCTTGACACTAGAACAAAATCGCCTCCGCTTTGCAGGACATTGCTTTCGCCGTGAGGACCAGCCAGTTCATAATCTTGTACTTTGGCAGCCTCATGGAGTGAATAAGCATGGTGGACAGCCCATGACTTTCTTGAGACGCATCTTAAAGGACACTGGCCTTAAAGATGCGGATGATCTAGCAAATGTCATGGGTGATAGGGAGTTGTGGCGGTGCAATTCTGTTGACAAGCCGGCACAGCATTCTTAAAAATGCAGCTGCAATGCAGCATGCCGATCCTAGTAGTAGTAGTAGTACTGTGCTGTATTTAGATAGGGTTAGGGACTCACAGTACACTGCTGACGATTGAGCTGTGTTTCTCTGGGTAGAGTGTTTAAATCCTGAAACCCTTTATTTTTATTAAATTTTGTATGTAGAATTACCCCTTTTGGCGGACTAAAAGTCCTGTATTTTCTAATATTATACAGTAGGATAGTTATTCATGCAGTTATTAGTGTGGGGCGAGCCACGAAGTTGGCGGAGCCTTAGCGAATTGACACTGTTAGGGGGTGGGTCAATTTATGCAAATAGTTGTCGTCGTCGTTGTCGTCGTCGTCGTCGTCGTCGTCGTCGTTGTCGTCGTCGTCGTCGTCGTTACGATTTTGACATGCTAATAACTTTGTCGGATTTAAAGCTGCCAAGTTGAAAATTTGTAGGTATCAATATGAGCAAAAGTTGAGATTTTTGAGAGACTTTCAGACACCATCAGTGCAATGGTCTCCCGCTAGAGGGCCACATGTCTAAACATTAAATGCCCTCCCATTTCTTTGCTTTTAATCCGTTTAAGCTGAAACTTGGCAGATATGTATTAGACCATTAGCTGTGACTTTCAAAGGAGGCGAATCCATCTGCAGTTCTCCAGTCTGCCGCTAGAGGGCCAACGTGACAACGACGACAACTATTTGCATAAATTGACCCACCCCCTAACAGTGTCAATTCGCTAAGGCTTCGCCAACTTCGTGCTGCGCGAAGTCCCCACTTCGTGTTTATTTGTAGGTGGGGTTCATTTTTGATAGGAGGCTGGTTTCTATATTATTAGCAAGGTCGTTAGACTTGATTACTGTAAGAAAAAAAAAGCTACTGACTACTGGCAACTGACCTAGAGCAAAAACGGCTCTAACGATTTTGATGAAATTTTAGCAAGTCATTAGACTTGATTACTGTAAGAAAAAAAGCTACTGACTACTGGCTAATGCCTACTGTCTACTGCCTACTGGCTACTGCCTACTGGCTACTATGGCTACTGGCTAATGGCTACTGCCTACTGGCTACTGGCTACTGGCCAATGGCTATTGGCAACTGACTACTGGCTACTGGCTAATGGCTACTGGCGACTGACTACTGGCTACTGGCTACTGACCTAGAGACAAAAACGGCTCTAACGATTTTAATGAAATTTTAGCAAGTCGTTAGACTTGATTACTGTAAGAAAAAAAAGCTACTGACTACTGGCTAATGCGTACTGGCTACTGCCTACTGACTACTGGCTACTGGCTACGGGCTACTGACTACTGACTACTGGCTACTGACTACTGGCTAGTGGCTACTGACCTAGAGCAAAAACGGCTCTAACGATTTTGATGAAATTTTGCATGGACCATGAAAATAGATTTCTATGGGTACTTGTGAAATCGCGGTTTAAATTGAAACATCTCAACTTGTTTTATTTCGAAAAAATAGCTCCAAAACACGAAAATTTCCATAGGCGCAATGATAAAAACCCAGCTGGCACTCATGAAAAATGTATAGAGATGGCCTGGTAATGCATTCAATAGGAAGGACCAACTAACAAAGAAGTACTTTCTGTGCCACTAGTATTATCACTCTACTCTACAACCCAGACAGTAAGCAAACATTAACTGGTTTAGCTGGCGATTACGGTCTCAGCTGAATAACTCTTCCCAATGCATCCTTGCTATATTCAGGTGGGGGGGGGGGGGGGGATATAGATATAGTAGTACACTATTTGGTCATTATTCTCACTTGGGTTCATTCTTATTTTGGTTGCATGTATTTTATTTATTCTTTAGTGGTATCAGTTTTTGGGTTTCATCTATTTACTACCAGTCTGATTTGTTTTATTTCTTTATTTTAATATTTGGTTTCATTTCCTGTATTATATTGGTCAATTGGTACTGTGCTGTATTTAGATAGGGTTAGGGACTCACAGTACACTGCTGACGATTGAGCTGTGTTTCTCTGGGTAGAATGTTTAAATCCTGAAACCCTTTATTTTTATTAAATTTTGTATGTAGAATTACCCCTTTCGGTGGACTAAAAGTCCTGTATTTTCTAATATTATACAGTAGGATAGTTATTCATGCAGTTATTAGTGTTTATTTGTAGGTGGGGTTCATTTTTGATAGGAGGCTGGTTTCTATATTATTAGCAAGGTCGTTAGACTTGATTACTGTAAGAAAAAAAAAGCTACTGACTACTGGCAACTGACCTAGAGCAAAAACGGCTCTAACGATTTTGATGAAATTTTAGCAAGTCGTTAGACTTGATTACTGTAAGAAAAAAAGCTACTGACTACTGGCTAATGCCTACTGTCTACTGCCTAATG